>JACMIF010003192.1:0-15356 GCA_014805445.1 Diplogasteroides magnus
ATGAGCAAAATCTCACTACTGTGGAGCAAAACAGTCAGCTTCGATTTGGCTGAAATTCACATATTGGGGGTAATCAGGTACGTAGATTCCAAAAATGAAGGAATCTCAATGTGTATAATGCAAAAATTTTACACGACGGCCGTTTGAATATTTCAATGGGCTGAAAATGTGCTTCAAAATGAAGTTACAGATCTCATTTTAATATCGGAATATGTCCTAGAGGTGCAAATTCGAATGCCACATTGATTGTACAGATCGGATTTTTTTCGAATTTTTGACGATTTTTCGGATTTTTTTCGTGCCCTGAGGGAACGAAAAATCTTCATGTCAAATGGACCTCAGATTCGTGATCTACGGGGTCGATTTACCCTAAAACCAAGTTTTCAGCCAGTTCGTTGACCTAAAGTTGAAAATTTGTGCAAAGGGCTGGTCCACCGTTACAGAAGATGTCTTATAAAAGGAAGACTTGTCGTTTGCACATTACACGCGCTTATGTGTGCTACTGCAATCAATCGATAATGCCCTCTCAAGGTGCAAATAAGACTCCATTTCGCAATATCGCCTCTTCCCAAGCACTCCAACTCACTTTGCGAGGCTCCCACAACTAAATCAACTAATTCGAATAAGATCACGCATTCAGTCCGGCTGCTCCCACAGACTACACAACAAATCCACGCAGGATCACATTCGGTACAATCTGAGTCTACCTGCGGGAAAATAAGCATAGTCACGTATGGCTGGCTATACGTAGTCATTTCCAACAGGGTATGCATACGTGGACAAGGTTCGCGCCAGAGATCTCCCTGTGGTGCGGCTCCACCCAAGTATACATTTTATCCTTTGTTAACCATAGATATTCTTAATATTTCGGCACCAAACTTTAAGATTGACTCCACTATCAATGGATGAAAGACAGAAGCGCCATAGACATTTGCGTCTTAACGGTGACATGGTCACAAGAGCCGTGATATGGTGGCGCATCTGTCCATTTCACCATTATGGCTCAAATGTCCAATGCTCAATTGTCTTTTACTCGTACCATTTCTACTCCCACTGCCTCTTCTCTCCATTGTGAGTGTCCTCCTCATTCCCTTCATTCTCTCTTCCCGTTCCTTCGTCGTTGACGTCTTCTTCCGTCCGACGACGTCCGCGTCGAAACCTGAAAGACAAACTCAATTACGATTAACTATGAATTCTAATTGAAGTAAGCCCGTGAAATTCAAAAGCTTCCTTGAAAATGTGAGTCCGGCTTGAAATGACCCGGGAGCACCCTTAAATTCGACCCCCTTTAGGGTCGGTGGAAGACCCTTTATCAGGTATGACAGCAGTGTCATTGACATTTACACCATAACAGTGAAGTGGACACGAGCCGTCAGAAAGACTGCAACTATGGCGCATCTGTCCACTTCATCATTTTGTTCAAGTGTTCATGTCCTCCTTCTATATATCGAAAGGGACCGTGATACTAATTTCAATGAAGAGAGCCTCCCACACATATTAGGATTCATTAGAAGAATGATTAACACAAAATTAGATCATTTTCAACAGTAAAAATTTAACATTTCTACTTCGTTGTCTTTTATTATCTTGCCCATAGATGCATCCACCCCCTCTAGTGTCCTCACCTTCCTCTGTCATCTCTCCCCCCTCCTCTTCCATTTCTTCCTCCGTGTCAGAGGGAAGTTGAACTTCCTGCCCGTCCGAGACACTGGCCATTTCACTGCAAGAATACCAATGTAGGTAATCCTAAGAAATAGCATACGGTAAATATCCCGCGTAAAATATCACAAAAGATCGCATGAAGAGAGGAACAAGATAGGCACATGATATTCAATTGGATGTGTGGATACATTCACTAGAATTTTCATGGGCACAGGAGAAATACTAGAAAGAAATATCCAGGCACAGATATAAGCGATAGTGGATTCTCAAATTACCCTGGTTCGCTTCTGAAACCGAGTCTAAGAAACTTTGCAAATAGTTTATAGTTAGTGCACTTACATGAAACGTGACGAGAATCAAGGGAGAAACATTGTACTCCCTAATACTATTCCAACTTCTCAATTTCACCGGGCGAATTCCCATTTTCAGACATTCCTTGATGCACTCCTTGACAAGTAGATCCCTTATGAAACGCCCCAGTTCGCTACACTCTTGCGCAAATCCATCCATTATACCCCCCACTGTGTGCGCTCCTTATGCTGCGTGCGAAGCATTTATCTGCTCAGAAATCATAAGCTCAGACTTTGGATGTTTGATTTTAATTGAAAACGGCCCTGTTTGCGACATATCACAAACAAACATTTCCAGTAATTCTACTTAATCCCCCCGGGTGACTTCCATATATACGTGGATTTTTTTTTACAATCACAAGGGTTCATACTTCATATTCCCCGTGTAAGAGTGTACAGCCTTGTAGTCTTCTAGTTCATGAGTGAGTCTACCCTCAGCCTGCCCAATATGCTCTCCAGAACAGAGTTAAGCATGGCTGGCGGCGTTTGCTACGCTTCCACCACCAGAACAGCGGCCTTCTACGTCCACCTAGCCAGATTCGTATACGGTAGTTTCCGTGCGGGACCCGGACGCATTTAAATTTCCAGGATTACCACTTCTAATGATCTCCATGATAATCATCTACACTATCTACCGGCGCTCCCATGTCTACTCGGGATTTTTCTTCCGGACCTTCGCTCTGGCTCTTGTGATCGTAATCTCAATCAATTTGACATTTGATTTCGAAAATTGACATTTCAGGCCTTCCCCTTCATAGTCCTAGACGCTGGTTACCATATTCTCATCAATTCTCCACTGTGCGATGCGATGATACAGTACATGAACGAACCCAGTGTCTGGATGGTGATCTTCCTCATCCAAATCCCATTTTGCAATAGCGCACAGCAGATCATTCTGGCTATTCAGGTTCAAGATTTTTTTATAAGCACTCTGATTACAATACCCAATTCAGGCCCTCTATCGGTTTAATACAGTGCTGCGTCCCACAAAGATTTTAAAAGTATTAAATGAAAATTATTTTGTTAGTTCAAAAATGATTCAGTTCTGGAACGCACATGCTGGATTGATTGAAGGATGCTGCGTAGCAGTACCAATTGCGATTACATTTCCCGGTAAGTTTGGGTAGTACCATATCCTTTAGTATTAAAATAAAGACTGACAAGGATGTCATCACGTTTTCAGTTTTAAAAATTAATGGAAAAAGTGAAATATAATTTGCAGTATGGTTTTCCAAACCCTACATCTCTTTCGACGCTGGTTACTACTCCATGTTCTTCGGTTCCTTCATGACATGGGTAACTACAATCTGCGCATACAGTAACCTTCTAAGCTACAGTACTCCCTGTCGATGTTCGGAATGATCGTGTCCCTCATTTGTGGCTCTACCATTATCGCTTGTACCGTAACCTGTGTCTACGTGCTGTGGTTCTCAGCAGAGCGCAGAATTCAGGCAAAGCAACGAATTGGTTATTTCGTTTAAAAAAATAAATCTAGGTAGCCTCACTCGAGCGAAACCTGCTCATAGTCGGGCTCACTCAAGCAACTTGCGCGTTTGCCATGTTCTTATTCCAGGTGGGACCGATAGCGTAACCCGGGAATTGCGACTACTTTACCCTTAAACTTTGAGAATTGTCTTTTCGTTCTCTTGATAACTGTTGTTCCTCGATTTCCGTATTTCCAGCCTCTTAGTTGATGTTGCCTCATTACATATTTATCGTTTCTTTAACTTTTAATAAGCAAATCCTAGGCTATGCGCTACTACTGCATCAACATCTCACGTGATCTAACTTGGTTCGCGCCTGCTAACGTAGCAATCTCCGTGATGCTCGACCTTATTTGCTATGGCGGCATAATCTCTCTGATAGCCACATCAAAAGCCGTGAGGCGTGACGTTATGTGAGGGAGAATCAAGCTACCGTAATCCCCGCTTTCACTTCAGGATCACCGTTCGGCTAATTCTAATCAGGCTGGGCCTCAGGAAACTGGCTCGAGCCGTTAAACCTCTTGTTCCTAATGTGACAAACACCGCTGCTACAATCACTCAAGCTCCGACTAAACAATAGTGAAAACGTTCGGGAAATCACTGAATAAAGATAATTGACTTCGTAAGAAATACTGCCCCGAAAAAAACATTCGGCCAAAAAGTGTGCGTTGGGACCCTAAAGATTGTGCGAATGGATGACTAAACCGATATAGCCTTTCAATAATTGCTAAAAATTGCTACATCTAAGAACATGGGGCACCTGAATGGACGCAATTAGAAGTAGCTATTTTCCCCACTGACATTTCCCCACACTAGCGCAAATCCTTCCCTATTCCTTTCAAACTTCCATGTTCGTATCTTATTCTGAGAAGCGAAGCATTTAGCTTCCCATAAAAATCACAAGCTCCCACTTTTGGTCTATGAGTTTCATACATAATAATTCTGTTTCCAAGTGCAAGCAAACACTTCGAGGAATTACTATGTCTAATCCCCCAGCCGACTTCCGTATTTACGCCGATCTTTAAAAATCCTTTACTTCATTCTTCATCGTCAGAGAGTCAAAGAGCATTGCCACATAGTCTTCTATAATTCTTCTACAGTTTGGTGAGTCTTATGCTCGACATGCCCCCAATGACCCCCTAAAGCAGACTTCCACATGGCTGGTGCAGTATGCAACGCTTCCTCCACCAGAATCGCCGCCTTCTACGTCCACCTAGCGAGATTCGCATACGGTAGCTTCCATGCGGGACCAGGAAGCAATCAAATTTCCAGGAATCCCCCTTCTCGTAATCTCCATAATAATCATCTACACGATTTATCGCCGTTCACATGTTTACTCGGGATTTTTCTTCCGGACTTTCGCCCTGGCACTTGTTATTGTAATCCAGATACAGATACAGAAACTCAAGGCATCGCCAATAGGGAACGGAATCCAAACAGAAGTGCACATTTCCATCGTCTAATTCCATGGGAGCGATTGTCTCATTCACGTGATGGACAACCTCTCCGAGGGACGAGAGAAATGTGCACTGCTGCTTGGATTCCGTTCCCTACTCAGCAATTGCACTTTAATTTTCACCAATTCTTTTGCATCAATTAATGCATCAATCAATTCATTGCCAGTTCTCATCAATTGCTCACTTCAGGCTTTCCCCTTCATAGTCCTGGACGCTGGTTATCACGTGCTCATCAATTCCCAACTCTGCGACACACTCCTGCCACATATGAACAAACCGGGCAAGTGGATGGTCATACTCCTCATCCAAATACCCTTCTGCAACGCCGCACAGCAGACCATTCTGGCTATTCAGGTAAATATGGCAAGCATATCGGATTCATGAAACTTCTCTGAGAGGAGAGTTTCAAAAAAACTACGATATAACAACAAGAGTATAGACGTAGTGTTGGGGAACTTGCATGCATCCAGCAAGTCGCAATTTGTACAGCACCCAATTCAGGCTCTTTATCGGTTCAACACTGTGCTGCGACCCACAAGGATTTTTAAAGTACCAAATGCAAATATATTATGTTTGTATACAATCATTTTAGTTCTGGAACGCGTATACCGGCCTAATTGAAGGCTTTTGCGTGGTTATACCAATTGTGGTGACATTACCTGGTGAGATTTGGCAATATTTTCACCCCATAAAGACTGGCGATACGATGACAAATAGTTGTTTGAAAAGTAAATCAAAGAAAGGAAACGTAATATTGCAGTTTGGTTTTCCTTGCCTTACATCTCCTTCGACGCCGGTTACTATTCCATATTCTTCGCATCGTTCATGACATGGGTATATATAAACTCTTGAACATACTGTAACCTGTCAAGCTACAGTACCCCTTGTCCATGTACGGAATGATCGTATCCCTCATTTGTGGCTCCATCATAATCGCCTGTACCGTAACCTGCGTCTATCTACTGTGTTTTTCAGCGGAGCGTAGGGTTCAGGTCAAAGCCAATTAATAAAACGTTTTAAATATTTAATTCAGGTCGCTTCACTCGAGCGAAACTTGCTCATAGTCGGTCTCACTCAAGCAGCTTGCGCCTTTGCCATGTTCGTATTCCAGGTGGGACCGCTAGCGTAATCCGCTAATATACATGCACACGATAGTATGTATGGGCAGGCAGGCACCCTGCCGCATCGCCCGTAGGCGAGGGGGTGTGGGCGATGAGGCCTAACAGTGCAGCCGGCTGGCTGCATAATGGTGGCCAGCCCTAGAGCACGTTCGTCCGCAAATCACAACTACCGTGCCCCTAACACTTCATTCATTGCCCCCTTATTCCGTGATTACCGTACGGTCAACTCCTAATTACTGAAGCCGTTAAAGACCGTGAATGGGCTCTTGAAGTGTATTCCTTATCTCTTACATTACATTGTGGAGCGGTTGTTTATAATACGCGAGAGACAGTCGCTCAACAGAGTTAGAGAAAAGGAATGTGCTTCGAGAGTCGATTTACGGTCTCTAGTAGCCGTCTCACATATTTTTTTTGTAATCCTTACAAATAACTACCGTACTTCAGGCGATGCGCTATTACTACATCAACATCGTCCATGATCTAACGTGGTTTGCGCCTGCGAACATAGCGATCTCCGTGATGCTTGATCTCATCTGCTATGGCGGCATAATCTCTCTGATAGCCACATCAAAAGCCGTGAGGCGTGACGTCATGTGAGGTAGAAACAAGCTACCGTAACCCCAGATTTCCCTTCAGGATCACCGTCCGGTTAATTCTAATCAAGCTGGGTCTCAGGCGGCTGGCCCGAGCGGTTATTCCCCTTGCTCCTAGACTATCGAATGCCGCTGCTACCATAACGCAAGCCACATTTATGCAGCATAGAAAGAGTGTTCAAGAAATGGGTCTTACTGAATAAAGATACTTTGCCTTGGAAACTCACTCCGTAATTTTTTAAAACGCGACAACCTTTGGCCGAAAAGCGTGCGATTGTGCACTAGGAACTAATTTGTGAAAATTGTGCGGGACATGAATGCACGCAATAACTCAAGCCACAATTATGCAACATAGAAAGAACGTTCAAATTGAGGATGGCCGAGTAAAAAATGGTCTTAAACCAGCTGGTCCAAGACCGAATTATACTCAGTTTTATTTACTCAGCCAAGTCCGAATTTTGTTACCACGGGAAGCTGCCATCGATGAATAAAGATACTGTACTCGGAAGAACATTACCGAGAGTATATTCTCTCAAAAAAGATCATAAATAAAGTGTTTTATTCTCAGGCGAACACCCGGTGTAATGAAATGTATAGACAAAAATAGTTACATCGAGCAAAGTAAGTTTAACAATCAAAAAGTGGGTGGGTGAACAACAAGAGAGCCGTGGACACTTCCGCCGTAATGGTGAAATGGACACTTGCGCCATGGACAGTTACGCCGTAATGGTGAAATAAACCCTTGCGTCGTGAAAGTGACGACAATTGATGACTCAAGTGTCCAATTCCCCACAATGGCGCAAGCGTGCATGGCGCTCTTGTTGTGCACCCCAAAAAGCCCATTGAAACGTGAATGGAGATAGTGAACTTGAGAATTACTGAACCAGATGTCAACTAGGGTTTCTAAATAGGTAGTAAAGTGCATTTCTCATTCGTCTTTTCGCCCTGTTGTCTGAATGAGAGATTGACAACAGCTCCGAGTGGGTTAGATGAATGAGAAATGCACTTCACTGCCGATTTAGAAACCCTAATGTGAACCTCCTCCCTCCCCTCTCAATTGTTCTTGCTCACAAGAGTGATGGGCTCGTCCAGATAGTCGGCCAGTGTGCGCAGCTTCGCACGCAGAAGACCCGGCTGCACACGGGAAGTGGCCTGCAAAGAGGGTGATTAGATATATTTAGACCGCGAGTATATGGGAGAGTAGAATCAACTTCAGTTTCAAGCATCAAATTTTACGGTTTTACAGAACGACCAAGTGCATAAAAACACAAGGTAACATAACCTCATAAGGAGCGCTGAATGCTTTTTGAGGTAATGCAGCTGAAGAACCAATCGATTTTAGCCGAGGTCCGAGTAATTATGCACTGCTGAGTACTAGGGTTGGCAGTTAGTGTACTAAATCGGTTATGTTTCACTGACTCTATAAATATAAGTTATATAGGTTGCGTGAAACATAACTGATTTCATACACTAACTGCCAACCCTACTGAGTACCCAAATTCACGAGGAATTTTAAACAAGGGGAAGGATGAGAATGAATGATAGGTCGCAGCAGACCGAGTCAAACTGGAACAAATGTGGGGTGAAAGATAACGGCGCCATGGGCATTTGCGCCATAATGGTGACATAGATCGATGTGCACTCTCACGGAGCATCCCTCCATTTCACCACTATGGCGCAAGTGTCTTTCATCCCAAATTTGATAGGTGTACCATCATCAGATCTGCAGTATAACGGTGGTAGTACATTCATAAATACTTGTTTATACGTTCACCAATCCTAATCACGGTAGCAAACGTACACAGTCTCATAAAATGGGCTGAACACCTAAGAACGCCGGGTATCCCCCCCCCCATATTTGAGCTCTTTATATAACTCAATCAATTGCCCCTCTAACTACTCCTTTCTATTTCGGTATAAATGCTTACAAGTTGCATTCTATGTGTAGCTTTCATAACCAGAGTGAAATCTATGTTTGTACCGCAGCGAAAATAAAGCCGCAAATGAAAAGCGCCTCTTCCGATATAACCATAAAGGCGCAAATGTCCAGTTATCCCTACCCCCAACCGTGAAACATATATGAAACAGCCGCCCACCTTCAGAGCGAGCAGCATATTGGCCACCCTCGTCGCACCCAGCATGCCGTCCTCACAGACGAGAAGAATCTCGCGCAGCTCCTCGCGACCTCCTGCAATCATTCAAAGCCAATCGTTTCTCGACGGGAAATTCAAGAGGTACTGTAGCTTGAATATAGAATTTCAGAACCATTCAATCATTCAAATTCAAGCATGTCTCGCTGAGAAATTTCATTTTTTTGTTTCAAGAAATAAATTCTAACCTTTTCTATCGAATGCCTCCCAGATACTCGAAATGAGTGCTGCATTCACGTTCGCTGCGCCGTCGCTACCGTATCCGTGGTACGCCAGCAGCAGACCTGCACATCAACCAATCGTTTCAAAAATAATTAGCTATTCCAACTCCGCTGAAAGTGAATAGATGCATCCTGCAACTCAACTATTTACTACACAGTCCAACTCATTATTTTCCTGATGGCCGGGCAGTGGTTTCTTGATTTCGTCAAGACTTGGAACCTCTGGACAAGGAGAGAGTGAAATCGCGTACCTTCCCTATTGAATAGTAGTGCCCCGTGCACTTCAGCCGTGTTCACTTGTCCGAGAACCTCCACAAGAGTACGATGACGGAGCATTACTTCTGCAATAGACGAGTATTTTAGATTTTTTAAAAAATATCAGCAGAAAAATTTTCAGGAAAACAATTTGTCTAAACTTGAATAATTGAAATTGCTTCAACATTCAACAAGCATACGGCCGGTGGATTTGCGCAACATCGCAGATATAGCAGAACGTTCGGGAAACGTTTTCTGGTAGGGATCACAACTGTAGTGGAAAAAAACATTTTTATCAAAATCCCATCAATTTCCAAAGTCCAACAATTCAAACAGTTCAGTTGACAACTGATACAACAATGAGATCGCACACAGTATCCTTACAAGTCCTTAAAACATGGGAAATACGTTAAATGATAAGTTCAGGAAGAAACGAGAGAAATGATTAATACAATACTCAGTGATGGACAACAGCAATTATAGTAATCCCGTCAGGATACAGTATACTACCGTATCCCCTCCTCAATCAGTCCATCGATGCAGGCAGTTGGCGTCCATGCACACGTAGTACAGTCGCATATCTTCCTGCAAAGAAGAACACGGTAATCATAACAATACCGTAACCCTACGACATTTCTCCCAATCAAATTTCAATTACATATTATATTTTGGGCTATCGAAATGTCACCGAATTGCAAAAATGGGATATCCACATTTTAAGATACCTCGCTGCGGCATGAAATTGCCAAGCATCACACTATCATTGCATTGATGCAACTAGTCCCACCGAGAGCCTAACGATAAGCTTACTAGGGTAGTAGAGACTAGGGATCGCATTATGGAAGTACATTCCTCATTATTATCTCTCTCACTCTCTCGTCGCATTTCTGACCGATCGACATGTGACAATAATGATAAATGAATTGAAGTGCGCAAAGAAAGCGAGAGATAGTAAAATGGGGAATGCACTTCCATAATCCGATCCCTAGTAGAGACGTTCTTGTCACTGGGATGTACAAGTCGTCATTTCAATTTGCATGGTTTTCAAACGCGATGATCATTGTAATATTTTCATCTCTCCTGACAGCGTCTGACTATTTTGCGTGGTCTCCTCCCTGGTAAATCCCAGTCCCAACAATACCGTGATCTAAGACAATTGCCACAGCGAAATATGAAAACAATAACGGTGGACAACTTTTGAATGATTCCCTCAATTCCCAGGAGAATATTGCAGCAACGAAATCTCCACTTGTATGATACCTCACTGAAGCACGAAAATGCCCAGCGATTCACTAACATTGCAATAGTACCTTATCTTACACCGTCCCCTAGATAAGCCAACCATAGTCATGCGCACGACTAATCCAATATTTACAGTAACCCGATCGAACATAAGCCATAAATACCATACGCCTCAGCTGGTTAATGAGTACCATAACCAAGAAACCTGGCAACTACCGTAATCCTAACAATAAGTCTGACGTATACCTCCGTTCGTCTGATTTGTGCCTGGAAGAATACGGCATTTCTGTTTCCGCACTTCGGACATGGATGGTCCTCTGTCTTGGGCAGTGTGGGGTCGTGTACAACGTCCGCACAGATCTGAGTCAGCTCACTGCAAAGAAAGGCTATTGCTCAGAGAGCTGGGCTGACCCTAGGGTTTACGGAAGTCAACTTCTACAATCTAGAAAATCCTACTCATATAATGTTTTTGCAACGGTTTGTTCACTTACTGTTAGAAGTTTGTTCACTCACACAGAAGATTTCGTCTAAAAACTATCCCGGTGATTTTGTCTCGCACATACTTTACAAAAGTTTGCGGCATCGCTCACAATGATTAACGTTTCTTTTGAAGGGGAAATAAAGACAATGAATTTTTTTAATGGACTCACTCCACTTCGTGCATCAGTTTGTTCACGTAGATGCATTGATTGTCCGCCAACTGAAATGAGAAATTTGCCGAGTGAAAAACAAGAGCGAAATGGACTGTAGCGCCATAAGGGTATAAGGGCGCAAATGTCGCAAAAGTTGAGCAAATGTCGTCACAAATCAAGCTCCCCGAAAAAGTTGTGCATTTGTCGTTTGTGCAAATGTCTTTTGTGCATGTGTCATACTCCCAGGATGGATACAAGCGCCTTCGTTGCTATCTTCAGCCGATAGGTTATCTTCAGACCCGGGACGTCCACTTCAGCCGATAGGTTTAGGCATCGACGAAGAGTTAACCTTGTCACTTGACAGCCCCCGATCCGGAGGACAGGCAGCGTTAGGAATACCCTGGCTCAACCCCTTCCCCCATGTTGGTCCCGCTAGAAGTCTCTTATGTTAGTTGGTCGTTGATGGGCAGTGACCACTCGAAAGAAGCGGGACGATAAAGACTGAGGAGCGCCGTCCCTGTGTTCTTCCGCTCTCTCTCTTTCTCTTATCAGGAGTAGAAGGGCAGAAGGGCGACACTATCATTATTATCACTGTACAAGTGTCCACTGCATCACAGCGGCACTCCTGCTTTTCACCCAAATATTTCAACTTTACTAATTAATTCAGTATTTTTGGACAAATGCTACAGACACTGCTAAAACGGCAACATAGGAATGTAATTTAGGCAATTAAATGAATTTGGTTCATACTACGTCATACAAATCAGAAAAAATTATAGTTCAAATAGTTTTACTGTGTTCCCAAATGACCATTGCTCCAAGAGGACTTTCTACGTGTCACGTTCCCATTTAAAAAACAACCGATTTCCCCCCGCTGCGCTCACTAACTACCATTGAATATTCCTGTCAATTTCATGCAGCAGCCCACTGTGAAAACATCCAGATAATGGAGAAGATGCTCCTTGGTATGAATCCACGGTGATATAGGCAGGTATGAAACCCCCCATTATGATATGTAGACGGTTGCTTTTGAACTATGAGCGCAAGTGACGTCAGAAGAAGTGTAAGAGTGTGCATACCTGTCGATGTTCACAGTTCCTGCACGCGTACAGTAGCTGCCTGTGATCCTTGTCCTCGCGCGGGTACAACATGTTGTTGCTGAAAGCAAATCAAATCCATTTCGAACACGTTCAGGGTAATTAAGCGCAGTTAGGTATCCAAAACCATAAGGAATTTCAAACAATGAGATCATGCTGAGGGATGAGAATGAATGATAGTTGGGTTTTTTTCCTTTATCAAGCAAAATACCGAGAGCACATCGCTCTCGACGTCATGATCCCGATTTAGTTAGTCCTTGAAAACCAAATTCACCGGGGGGGGGGAACAATTAACTGTCGAAACCTGTTGGAACAATCACGTGCATCAACAAAAAAGTGCGCTCAGAGTTTCGAAATAGGTGCCTGACCTCGGCAATCAGGCACTTCAGATTCTGAAGTTCAGAATAACAATCGGGATAGTGGGTAATGGTAGTGGATCGAGAATCAGCTAATGAGTCAAACTGGAACAAATGTGGGGTGAAAGCCAACGACGTCATGGATAATTGCGCAATAATGGTGACATAGACCGATGTGCACTCTCACGGAGCATCCCTTCATTTCACCACTATGGCGCAAGTGTCTTTCACCCCAAAAATGATAGGTGTACCATCATCAGATCAACAGTATAACGGTGGTAGTACATTCATAAATACTTGTTTATACGTACACCAATCCCAATCACGGTAGCAAACGTACACAGTCTCATAAATTGGGCTGAAGACCTAAGAACGCCGGGTATCCCCCATATTTGCGCTATTTCTATACCCAATCAATTGCCCCTCCCACTACTCCTTTCAATTTCGGCTTATATGCTTACAAGTTGCATTCTATGTGTAGCTTTCATAACCAGAGTGAAATCTATGTTTGTACCGCAGCGAAAATAAAGCCGCAAATTAAAAGCGCCTCTTCCGATATAACCATAAAGGCGCAAATGTCCAGTTATCCCTACCCCCAACCGTGAAACATATATGAAACAGCCGCCCACCTTCAGAGCGAGCAGCATATTGGCCACCCTCGTCGCACCCAGCATGCCGTCCTCACAGACGAGAAGAATCTCGCGCAGCTCCTCGCGACCTCCTGCAATCATTCAAAGTCAATCGTTTCTCGACGGGAAATTGTAAGGGAGTACTGTAGCCTGAATATCGACTTTCAGAACCATTCAATCATTCAAATTCAAGCTGTGAAATTTCATGGAGTAATGTAACTACCAGGAAAAATTCAAAGGTGTACTGTAGCTTTCGAGTTTCAGATCCTGTGGTTGATCAGATCTTCGGCACCTTTATCCACCGCCTATTGGACAGACAACTAGGGTGTCGCTTGCGACTCTTTTAGTGCATTCGTCATGTCTATACTCTCTGCGGTGCTGTTGACTCTGCATTTTATAGACAACTGCACCGCTGAGAGCAGAGACACGACGAATGCACTAAAAGACTCGCAAGCGACACCGTACATAAACCCCAAATAAAGTATTTTCTGTTTCTGTAAAAAATATATTCTAACCTTTTCTATCGAATGCCTCCCAAGATACTCGAAATGAGTGCTGCATTCACGTTCGCCGCGCCGTCGCTACCGTATCCGTGGTACGCCAGCAGCAGACCTGCACATCAACCAATCGTTTCAAAAATAATTAGCTATTTCAACTCCGCTGAAAGTGAATAGATGCATCCTGATTTCGTCAAGACTTGGAACCTCTGGACAAGGAGAGAGTGAAATCGCGTACCTTCCCTATTGAATAGTAGTGCCCCGTGCACTTCAGCCGTGTTCACTTGTCCGAGAACCTCCACAAGAGTACGATGACGGAGCATTACTTCTGCAATAGACGAGTATTTTAGATTTTTTTTAAATATCAGCAGAAAAATTTTCATGAAAACAATTCGTCTAAAGTACTGAATCATTGAAATTGCTTCAACATTCAACAAGCATACGGCCGGTGGATTTGCGCAACATCACAGATATAGCAGAACGTTCGGTAAACGTTTTCTGGTAGAGATCACAACAGCACTAAAAAAAACAATTTATCAATACACCCAGCAACTTCCAAAGTCCAACAATTCAAACAGTTCAGTGCACAACTGATACAACAATGAGATCATACACAGTATCCTTACAAGTCCTCAAAACATGGGAAGCACGTTAAAATGATAAATTGAGGAACAAACGAGAGAAATGATCAATACAATACTCGGAGATGGGCTACAGTAATTAGAGTCGGAATACCGTAATCAAGCACAGGCTACAATATGTTTAATAGAGTATCGTAATCCCTTCAGGATACAGTATCCTACCGTATCCCCTCCTCAATCAGTCCATCGATGCAGGCAGTTGGCGTCCATGCACACGTAGTACAGTCGCATCTCCTCCTGCAAAGAGGATACGGTATTACGGTAGTCGTACCAATACCGTAACTCATGGTAATTCCCGTAGTCAAATATGAAAGCAATAATGGTATGGTGCTATTGAAAGACACAATTCACGAGCTCATCGCAGAATAGGCATTTCCACTTTATTTGATACATCGCTGCGGCATGAAATTGCCAAGCATCACACTATCATTGCATTGAAGATTTCGCACCACAGAAAAAATCACCACAGTCGAAACGCGTGTTTATCTCGCTAAAATGCTACTGTGATCCTGATTCCCTTATCTAACGATAAGAATAAAATAAGGTACAACTACCGTAAATGCTGATCTCACGCCTTTGCGAATCTCAGTTCCCTCATTTCAGACTGATTGCACTTTGTACCTCTACGTACCCAACTAAGGAGTACCGTAACCACTAAACCTGGCAAATACCGTAATCCTAACAGTAAGTCTACCGTATACCTCAGCACGTCTGGTCTGTGAGGAGTACCGTAATCATGAATCCCTTAATCTACAGTAACCCCAAAGTCTTCCGTATACCTAAGCACGTCTGGTATGTGAGGAGTACCGTAAACACAAATCCCTTCATCCACCGTAGCCCCAAATCTACCATATACCTCAGCTCGTCTGGTTTGTGCCTGGAAGAATACGGCATTTCTGTTTCCGCACTTCGGACATGGATGGTCCTCTGTCTTGGGCAGTGTGGGGTCGTGTACAACGTCCGCACAGA
>JACMIF010003194.1:0-15354 GCA_014805445.1 Diplogasteroides magnus
GACCTGGCTAAGACAGACCCCTTAGGGTTCATCCGTAAAAGATAATTTCAAAAAGCTGATAATCTTTATGGATCGTTTTTGAGAAAACCCATTGTTCTCGAAAACGAAGAATCGGTGAGACCTGGCTAAGTCCTTATTTTATGAACATAACCGATACTAATGCATGGCCAGAGTAGATAGACATCATTACAACTGCATCGATTCACAGAAAATTATAAGTGAAAGTTATACAAAGGGCGATAGGAACTCATACTAAATTTTATTATTGTACATGCGCATAGTACTTCAATAATCACTACTTAGATGGACACTGAAAATATCATGAATTTATTGTACCAGGGGTGGTTGTCTTTCTCATAGAGCTCGTGGTAAACGATTGTATTTGTAGACCCTTCCGCCTTCCACACATCTACACAATTCCCCTTCGATGTGGCGAGAAATGGAATGATGCCATACAGTAAGCCTTTTCCAAATGTCATTCAAAATTAGAAGGAAAGAGCCAATCATTTGTCATTAGAAACACCTTATCCAATGTCTACACTATTGTTTCTAATTCGGGAGTAGAGTGCATTCGTCTGTTGTCTGATTCATGAGGAGCGGTTCTCTGTCTCATGAATGAGACAACAGCTTCTCGGGAATCAGACAACATATGAATGCACTCTACTTTTTTCTTAGTCTACACACACGAACATGAAACTGTGATATGTGTATTACGGGTATTAGATCGGTACATTTTTCGTCATTCTTCTCAGCCGCACGATTGTCTTACTCCCTGATAGACAACTGCGCTCCGGAGAAGAATGACGACAAATTTACCGATCTAGAACCCCAAATGAGTGCCCACGGTTTCAATCTGTCGCCCAATCACAGTTTTATGTGTGCAAATGAAATGACCTTTCAGCATCGGAGCTTCTCTACTCTCCTGTCAGCCCAGAGACTGAGCATGGAGTATCTCAAGAAATGGGAAGACCAACGAGTCCGGGACTGGAGAAAATCATCGGACTCTCAATGGTGATAAGTGAAGAGACTGAACAACAGCGATTCTGTAAGTATTCGATGCGATTAGGGTTGAATGGCTAGATATTTACTATTTTGTTGAAAATTTAATACATAGATTCATTTGAATACATTGAATTAAAGGTGATACGGGGCCTTCGATCGAGTACATCCAACAGTGCTTCCACGCTCCTTCAACCACACGTGAGTGAATTCTCCAGTAACAATGACTCATTTTTGTTCATGTAAACGGAGTTGAAAATCAACCTCAATATGCTACAATTCAAAATCATGATAAATGGTAGGGAAAACGACGAAAATACGCTAATTGTGGGAGAGAGAAGGATGAAATTGAGAGAGGCTTCGTACTCGGTATATCAACTGAGTTTACATGGATAATATAGGGTGGTTGGATCTCATGTTTGATTTTATTCTCCGCCACAATTTCCCGTTTCAGACACCGATTTCGACTTCTTCCTCTCTCCTTCCTCTTCGTCATGCCCTTCTCCAGTGCCACAACTATTCACGGTCCTTCCGCCCAGGTAAGACAGGCATTAAAAATCCCTTTCGACAATTAATTCTTTAATTTTGTTGCTTCATATTATTTTCTATGCTTACACATATTGTCTATTTGTTATAGCGCGCGCCATGGTGATTCCACTGATTCCTTCGCCGACATCGACACGACCGACTACAACAGTCTCACTTCTCTTCCCTTCAGGTATGATTTTTTTGATAATTTTAGAATTTATAATTCATGAAAATAGACAAATATATAGTAATTAGGAATATCAATAATTAGGGAAAGCATCTGGCCAAATCTTTTCTGAACAACATCAGTAGGCCTCCTGTCTCCGTTACAACACTCGAAATTGATTCATTTCAGAGACTTCAACGTTCTCGATACAGATCTCTTCAGTCTCGAAGCTCAAAAGTGAGTCTCATCGTTAGATTTTTGCTCCTTGATGGCGCAGTTTCAGCCTGGTCTACGCTTCTTCACAAGCTCATTCACTCTGCTCTCCCATGTTGATTCCATCTACTACAGAGATGACCCTCTCTCCTTCTCTTCCTTCCACACCTCCTCCTCTGCCAACTCCTAATCTCATAGCACTGCTCAAGTAAGTAATTTGCAGGAAAAATGGAATTTTCTGTTCAAAACTTCAAATGTTTGCATCTATCCGGACAGTTAATTCTGTATTATAAACATTGATCATTTTCAGCGCCCCTCCACTGAATTCGACTCCATTGGACAGTCCTGAAGAGAATTACGACGACATGCAGACAATGTAAGCATTTTTGTCATTCACAGCTAACAGAACATACAAATTTCTACACTGGATTTGCATAGGATGGGCATGAAATAAGGTGATAACGATCTCATCACTCAATTATGGTTCCATAACACAAACAATGCAAACGAAAAGCAAATTTCGTCCAGTTGGAGCGAATATGTACTTAAATATTGATTATTTTCAGCGCGCC
The DNA here is from genome assembly GCA_014805445.1 of Diplogasteroides magnus. Classification (NCBI taxonomy): domain Eukaryota; kingdom Metazoa; phylum Nematoda; class Chromadorea; order Rhabditida; family Diplogasteroididae; genus Diplogasteroides; species Diplogasteroides magnus. The sequence goes on from JACMIF010003194.1 coordinate 2,479, forward strand.
TCCACAGGACAGTCGTGAAGAGAACCATCATGACGACATGTAAGCATTTTTAATGAAGATATGTGTCAATATTTTCTAGTTTTGGAGAAATGATGGACAGAGGAAAAAGCTAATTATCACAAATTCATATTTATAGCACTGCTTCTCCCTCCCCCGTCGACTCTCCTCTCGACTCACCCGCAGTCAGGTAACCAATTCAACGCCTCCCTTATAGATACGTAATGAAGGAACAGTGGACATTTGCGTCGCAACGATGACATGAAGACAATTTCATTATCGTGGCGCAATTATCCATTACACAATTGTCTTTTACACATTTTTCATGGATCATTTATTTCAGTAGACCATCCAGCGTAGAGAGCACGAGCGACAGTGGCGATTCCATGGAAAAGCCTATATCTTCTGATTCCACAGTCACAAATCGTTCCAATTCGACCACCTCCTCATTCACCGTTAGCACCAAACAATCTAATGGTAAGTCTACTTCCACTCACAGGTACATTACGACATGGGGTTTATCCTATATTTGTCTAACCGTAAGATAACAATATTTCCTTCTACTGATCAGTCAAAATGTTTCATTGAAGGTTGTCTGACTCTCTGGGCATTCATCGCGCGAATAGTCATGAATCCCGCGAAGAAGGGAATTGTCGTGTGGACAGGAGAAGGATATAAGTTCAGGTGAGGACACTGCAGAAATATTTGGACCTTATTTGGATAGTCATTGTCAGTTCTAGCGAGTTTACAATGAAAAATTGAACTGATCTGTGCACTTCATAATGAATGGAGCTTCAAACATTCGTTGCAGAATCGTGAATCCTCAACTCTTCTGCAAAGCGTGGAGCAGACATCAAGGCCGAGCAGACACAGTAAGCACATTTGCACTTCAGACCGCGACGCTTGAAATGTCGCGTTGCAGTTGTATTTGAGTCTCTCATGTTCATGTCACCATTTCAGACTCCGTGGTTGAGTGTACAACGGGCCATTCGACTCTCATACGGAAAGGGAAAACGAGTTGGAATGATTGTGAATGACATGAAGCCGAAAAAGGACCGAAGGAGGACATTTGTCAACGAAGTTAGTGTGTTATTTTAATTCATTTCTTGAGAGATCGACAAAAACTACAATATAACGTGATCTTGACAGGATAGGCAGAACGAGTAAAATAGTACATTCCCTCTCTGTACACTCCATCGTGCGGTCGTGTCTGGCGCATACGGACGACAGCACGATGGAGATCACAGAGAGATGGATTGTACTATTTTGCTCCTTCTGCAACCATAGATCCTGAGCATATTTTTAATTAAATAGCACAAAATGACGCTTGAGAGACGATAAGCGAATACATATTCAGCTTCCTCAAGTCCTCTTCATTCCAAAGGAAGCCGTGGAAGATTACATCTACGCACATAATCAGGTTATTATTGTGATCACGTACATTTTTTCTCTCGTTTCTATTGATACAAATAAGTGACGAAAGTAAAGAATAAAACAATTTCAGAATGGCCCTCTAACGAATGGCTGTGATCCACTGACAAGCACTCTTCATCCCTACGTACATTCGTCTGTCTTCCCATTGAAATCGTTCCTAAACTCCAATGGAGAGCCTCTCTATCCCTGTGATAGTCTCATAGACATTGTAAAGAATGCCTCCATGTCAATTCCTCTCATTCCCTCAATCTACGACCAGTCCATCTTCAATGCTTACGAGCAGAATTGTCCCGGTCCCATCTACAACAATTCCGTGATTGAGAGCAACCCTCATTGTCTCTACAGTCCCTACTAGGTAGGCAGTAGTCCCTCTCATCCTTCTGTAGGTCATTTTCAAGCACCTTCTCCCCACAGCTCCGTCTTTTGATACGTATTCATTTATAGGCAGATTTATAGACAGTTACTGATCCTATTTCCTCTGGTCTAAGTAGAATCTTTCTTAAGGTTATTATTTTTAATCTCTTTTCAAGCACATTGCAGCACCTCACACTGCGTGTTTAGATAATTTCCACTTTTAGGTACTTATATTTTCCTATGTTGCTTTAGATTTGATATCCGGTAACTTCATTCGCTTGTTTCAATTAGGGTTCGATGTCATTTTTCGTGTTTCATTCTGTCCGGTTAGAAAGCTTGATTGATTTCGCATCTCCATTATTTGGTTTCCATTGTCTGTAGACATTATGTATTGTCTATCTATTTTTAAGCGAAGTTCTGAAAAGGCACACTGAATTACAAAGGAACAGACACCAGGAGAACCAAATTTTTTTCGGCTTCCATTGAATTATTGAACACAATGGCGTAAATGCATAACTATCCCGTAAATTGTGACGATAACCCCTATTGGTTCTTGCAAAATACAGAACACAGCGATTAAGAACAACAAATGTCTGTGAAAACCCAATGAATAAATGTGTCGAACCGGCTCTATAAGCGTTCTTCGTAAAGCTAGAAAATCAACTCGTTCTTTCGAATAATGAACATTCTGATCTACTAAATTAGAAACAATATATAATATACCGTACTCAGATGGATCAAATGGGTGAAAGACAAGAGCGTCATGGGCGCCATAATGGGAAGTGGACGGATGCGCCATTACTCTCAGCATTCTCAGGGCGCATCAGTCTATTTCACCATTATGGCGTATATGTCCATGACGCTCCAGTTTTTCATTCAGATCAATTATTTCCCTTATACATCAGATGCCTTATCTTCCATTTGTTCCATTCCCTTCTCTTCATTTCCCATATGTCGTGTGATTCTAGTAAAGGCAGCCGGTTGATCAGTCGCCGTCAGATAGAAAAAGCCTATAGGAAAAAGGAACATATTTTTTGCTATTTCCGTCATTCAGAGCAGAGAAATGTCAAAAATGGCTACATGTTGAGTCTTAATCCAGGACTGCAGAATCTAATGCATTCCTTTCGTTCCTGGAATCAATATCATCGTCCCTTTCTCAACATTAAATATTCACCTTTTATGTTCATTTCCCCTTCCTTCAATTCCTTCCCCCACTTCTCTCAACTTCAATGCCACTTCTCTCCATAGACGAGATCTAACGAGTGAATCGAAATCTTGCAAAAACGAAGCCATCATTCTGCCCCCTTCCCTCTTGAGGTTCTAAATCGGTAAATTCGTCGTCATTATTCTCCGCGGAGCGGTTTTCTCACTGATTGGCAACCGCGCTGCGGAGAAAAATGACGACAAATTTACCGATTTGGAACCCCTAGTTCCCTCCCACTTCTTCCTCCGAAACTCTTCAGATGGGGATCCTCATGAGATGACATTGGAAGAATTATCAGACGTTTCTCGCGTCTCTCAGTCTTCACACCTAAAATATATTACAGGCTAAGTCCTCGCATTGAAATGGTTCCTCGACCACAATGGAGAATCCTCTATCCATGTGATAGTCTCGTTTGCCTTTTCATCAATTTTCCTTGCCACAGTACAGTTCTTGCAGTGAAAAGCACTTGACATTCCATAATAAATGACGTTTCAGTCGTGGGGGAACGGCTTGCTAACGAACGAAAACTTTATTTTCTTCTGACATTCGCAACGAACGGAACATGAAGGAATACAAATTTCTACACTTTATAGGATGGGCTTGAAATAAGGCGATAATGATCTCAGCTCTCAATTATGGTTCCATAACACAATCAAAGCAACGACGAAAAGCAAATTTCTTCAGTAGGTACGAATATGTACTGTGTGATCGATTTCCTCAAGTGAAACTGTTCGATTGAAGAAAGTATAAATAACGTGTATAAGTTCGCGATCTCCCTGCTGTCTGTGGTTGACTGCTACATTCTGAAAGCATGCATCATTATTCGTTGTATTATGGATGTAGTTATACGTTATCAATGACATCAACGGCTTCCTGCGATCTATCTTTGACTGTTACTTTCTGAAAATATATTTCATTGTTTATTGATTTGGACCAACAACGGATGCGAATCAATCAACGTTCATCATTTTAATTGTTTGAATTGCTCACAGCCCTTGGGCTTATCACTTGCAGTTAAGATCTTGCCAAGTGAATAAAGATATATATACCATAGTTATTTACCTCTTCACCAATGACATCAAAAAGATTCAAACTGTCTGGGGGCATTTTCATATAAGAAAAGCGTACATGTTTCTTCACTGAAGAATGCAGCAAATCCTGAATAGATACATTGATTATTTATTTTTAGATATCTAAATGATCATTTCGTGGCAAAATTACACACACTGTTCAAAAAACATCAGCAAACCTGACCTGTATCATTTGCCGCATTCCTTGACACGAAAATCCCTGCGGCATTTTAACATGAAATTCCTCCATTTCTCTATTTGCCGCAATATCACGAAGTTGTCGATCACTTATTTGAATGAAGAAGAAATCAATCGATAGATTTCTTGTCTTCACATCTAAATTAGACAGAATTACAAGTGGTAAATTTTTAAGATTTTATAAAATAGGTTAACCCTTAGGGATAGCAGCTGAAAGCTACTGCATTAAAGGGCTAATGAAAATGTTGAAACAAACCTTGATAAAAGCTCTCTTTCCCCAATTGTTTCCAATATACAGCCTCACATTCAATAGTCAATTGATTACTAAATTGACGGATGAAGGCGATTTCTTCTCTGGCGTATCTACGACCATCGTTGCGTTCAAAGCGGAGATGTGTGGTTAGATCATTCAGTGACTTGAACATCTTGGAGACTTTTCGCCAAGAAAGACTATCGTCTATTACAACATCACAACTAATTACTCCTCTAGTGAATATCACAACACACGCATCAAATATTTTGTCGACGAACAAACTCGTATCTATGAGTTCGTTTTTAAAATAATGTTCTAGACACAATCCATCACGAAAGAAAAGTTTTGTTGTGTTCTCATTTGATCCAAAAGTCATGGTGCACTTAAGCATTTGACCAAAGCTTGAAAAGATAATTTTCGTATTTCTTCTGTAGAGTTCCTTCGCGTTCACATCCACCAGTTCCTTTAGTCTTCTGCAATGAAATATATTGCTTTTTTCTGATTGGAATGGCTACAGTGACAATTTAGAAGATGAAAGTTCGAAAATTATTTTCTATAACTATTTATCTATTATATTATCGATATTTATATACCTGGAGGATGCGCGAATTGACCCGAATTCCTTGCAGGAAAAATTTCCAAGAGAAAAAAGATGTAAGACGATTTCATTCGGAAGTTCGTCCATCGCTGCCAACAGAAATGTGGCCGAAATGAAGGAATGAATATGTGGATACTTGACTGTGTGTTCCTCAACTTTCCCAAGGATGCGCCCGTGAAGGAAATTTGAGCTGACATTCACTTCGTGGAATAGTTCACAGCTCAATTAGGGAAAGAATGTGATTAAATGATTCTGGATTGTCGTGGAATGAGATATATTGACAATGTGATCTATTTTTATATTCAGGGGACAAGAAGAAATGAGTTCACATTTGTATGACAATGGCTTCTGATTAGTTTGTCTTGTAATAATGCCAATCGCCACTTGATATTCCATTTATGACCCATGAATTTGCATCAAAATCAATTATGTGTGAGTCATGATAGGTGGGAGTGACTATGAGGACGTGTATGTTTGAGATGTTTTCGAGAGTCAAATGGCGATTTGGCATCAATCAACCAGAAAACGATTCTGTCATGGTCAACATTTGCGTGTGATTCATCGTCGCAGACTGAATCATCCGCGTTTCATCTTCTCTTTTTCCCTTTACACTCTTTGCGTAGCCGCTATCACTCATGCAAAAATAGGTCCTTTTGTAGCGAAGGTCATACCTTGGTACACTCTAAATAGTAGTTACATAATTTGTATCATCGCCGGGGAAGGAAATATCGGCGCTTGATAATTTTTCCTGTATTATGAGCTAGGTGAAACATATTTCTGCACGAAATTTCGAAAAAAATGCATGAAATGATTGAACAGTGGAGATTTTGAATGGCATCCAGGCCGCTATCGACTCTTCTGCTCCGCAGCAACAGCAGCAGTCTGTAGTCCTCCTGCAGCACTACTTCCATCAGGAGATAATGGCTGAGGTACGAAGGATTACGGTAGTTTTCGCCCCCAGAACCCTGACATTGTGAAATCTATATTAAACGCAGATAGAGTTTGGAATAATTATCGCATTTGCAGTTCCAGCAACAGCAACAGCAGCTTTACGAAAGTAACGTAACCGTCACGTCGCTTAATAGTTAATTTATTGATTGATTTTCTACATCTACACATCGGAGAGTCTTTTAGTGATCATAGTGCAACAACTGTTTATAATTATCCCGAAATATATCTAGATATTCTCTAAAATTGAAGAAATTCATAAAACGTGAAATAACTGTTCCGCGCATGATGATCTCGTTTTCGTTCGTTGTATTGTATTGATGAGTACATTTGTTGACAATCATTCCAATCGCTTCTCTTCCTCTCTCCTTTTGTCTTCATTGTAGACACACAGTTGTGAATGACCGAAGGTACTGTTGGAAGTGTTGGAATGAAAGTGTTAGAGCAAAATTTGATTGTTGCACAAAGATAATGAGGAAGATAACACAAATAGAGTTTGGGACTTCTGTGAACCAGCTATTGTTACTGTGTGATTAACAATATCCTGAATATGGGCATCACAACAGTTAGATTCGTATAAGTTGACAATAATACAAGAGCGGAAAAATATAGTTGAATTATTCAACTAACGTTATGTATGGGAACATATTTCTCTTTTCCCAAGGAACGAAGTAACGACCTTGGATCGAACGTGTTAGAACATGAGATTCTTTCTTGTTCATCCACTCAGGAAATGAGTAACCTATGTACTCGAAATGTGTTCAATCGAGAAGGGACGTGTTGTGGTTGATCTTAGAAATGCACTAGACGGTTGTGTGATACTGTGAGGGGCACATGATCAAACACGTTATTTTTCTACACACGCCAGACGATATGAACGAACGAAATAGGAATAATTGTTAGGGAATGTCTTGGTAAAAGACGGGTATAAAAACCTAGTTGTCTTTTTTATCCCGCAAAAAGTGACGCGATTATTGCAGAACATTGAGCAGTCGTTCTTTTATGCATAGAATGAAACTCATTTAAAATTTACCCGATGGTGCTACCTATTGAACGTAATTTATGAAATTTTCTGCTGGAAATCTACAGTATCGGGTTTTAAGTCGGGAAATTTGTATTCATTCTTCTCCGCACTACTGTTATCTATTAGGGAAGTGGGACAACTGCGCTTCGGAAAGTCAAATTTACCGATTTTGAGTGTCCTTAAAAATACATAAGATCTCGCAGTCGGCAGGATTCGAACCTACGCGGGCAAAGCCCAATTGATTATATGATATGGGCTACATAAGAATAATTGTCAGCGATCTGATAGTGCCGAGGAAATACTTTTCTAGCGAAGAAATACTTTTCATGATTTATGAACTGGGTGAAACATATTTTTGCATGAAATTCCGAAGACATTGTTTGACACAATTGAGCGCTGGAGATTTTGCAGGCCATCCTGGCTTCACTCGCCTCTTCTGCTTCGCAGCAGCAGCAACTGTCGGCAATCCTCCTGCGGCACTACATTCACCACCAGATGAAGTACGGAGGATTACCGACTGTCGGAAGTGTTGGAATGAAATTTTTAGAGCAAAAGAAGGCGTTGATTGTTGGGTACAGAGAATGAGGAAGATAACTCAGATGAAGTTTTGGATTACGGTGAACCAACTATTGTTACTGTGTGTTCTGATAATTCACCGAAGAATCTCAGCAGCAGTTTGATTCTCATCCGACGACAATAATACAGGAGCAGAAACATACAGTTGAATTGATCTTCTAAAACGAGCACAAGACTTTGGATTAGATTGTAAATCAATAGCGTTGAGGATCATGGGAGAAACGAATTTCATGAAAAGAAATTGCTCCATTCCCAAGAAAGACCGAAGTAGCCTTTGGATCGACCTTGGATCGAACGTGTTAGAACAGGAGATTCTTTCGTGATGATCCACTCAGGAAAATAATAACATAGGTGCTGGAAACGTGCTCAATCGGGAAGGGACGTGTTATGGTTCATCTTAGAAATGCACCAGGCGATTGAGAGATGATACTGTGAGGTATCACACGGATAAAACATTTTTTTTTGTCTACACGTGAAAGACGATGTGGACGAAATAATTGTTAGGAAATGTTTTGTAAAGGACAGGTAAAAGAACCTAGTTTTCTTATTTTATCTGCCAATAATTCTCGCGTCCATTGCAGAATACTGCGTAGTCATTATTTTATGCATTGAATGAAAGTCATTCAAAATTGACACCATGATGCTGCCTTTTGAATACGCTTTATGAAATTTGTTGCTTTAATCTACAGTAACGAGTTCTAAATCGCCAAGCGTCCCTTGATTCTTCTCCGCACTGCTGGTTTCAATTAGTGGAGTGAGACAACAACACTTCGGACTAGACTGAAGTCAAATTTACAGATTTAGAGTGTCCGAAAAAACAAAAGATCTCGCAGTCGGCATGATTCGAACCTACGCGGGCAAAGCCCAATTGATTTCTAGTCAATCTCCTTAACCACTCGGACACGACTGCTTGCGAACTTGGACCCTCACGGACATCAATGTTCTCCCCTCCTAGACTTTCTTGGAAAAAATGTGCGAAGACCGGAATGGAAGTAATGCGAAAAAAAAGAGTAATGATACTACCCCATAAGAGCCGGATGAAATAAATTTTCAGTCAACTCATTGCAGGAGTAAACTCGTCAAGCGAAACCATCGTTCAATATCTAAGCGTTGTATAAGGTTGAGAGTTTACGAAATCAGTTTTGTTTCACTGATTTGTATGTCTTGGGAGTTAATGGTTTTCTTGAAACATATCGTTCTCGTACTGAAACACTACCAACGCAAGCGTTGAGCATACTTGTTGAATGATCCTCAAATCCCCAAAGTCTTCGATCAATGAAGAGTGTGTGAATGTGCACGCATGATTAGATAAGAAAGGCAACCGAGAGAGGAAAAGATGACCGAACGTGTGAGTACTAATGTATTTAGTGCTGTGATAGTACATATTCTTGTTTTTCTGCCTTTTTTCTTTTCATTGTGTATCACCACTCTAGTGTTTTCCATTATATTACTTTGAATCTATTTCTGATTTGATCGGTGGCCTCCGAATTCTTCACGAAGGAATCAGAATGCATGCACTAATCAGGGGTTTAGGCAGATGATTCATTTCGATAAACAAATTTGTCCATGATCTTGCAGCCCGTTCATTTTCGATGTTTATGTCCGCAAACCTTGTGAGCGTCGTGTTTCGTGTGTCGCAATCAATCCCCTTATCTTCTATCAATCTTATCAACAATGTTTAGAAATCACAATCTTGTTTTCATGTATTTTCTCTTTTAACGCATCCTTTGATTCGCGCTTCCTGTTCTTCAGTCATGCCAACGTGGGTTGACGGGGAGGCATCGGAAACCGACGAAGAATATGATCAAGAGGGAACTTCTACAGAGAAATCAAGAGCCGAAACACCGATTCACGTCATCGGAGTTGTTGAGTGAATTATTTCAATAAACCGATCTACACAGCATTACCAAGAAAGCACTAACGGTGTTGCTATAAATGTTTCTTGTGAAACCTATTCTAACTACTGAAATATGTGTTTTTAATTTTAAAAAAACATTAAATTCGGACGCAGTAACGTTGTAAAATTTGCCTTTATCAAGCCGGAGCCTTGAATTTAAATTGGTATGTATGTACGTAGATAGATGAGCACCATCCAACTCTGGTACTTCATTTCATCCAGTGACTCTCTACTGATTCCTCTTCCATCTTCGAAACCATCCTTTTCCGTGGATACTAGAGATGGCAGATGGATACTGACGATACTGAGAATGAATCATCCTCAGAAAAAATTCGATGTTAACTCAATATTGAGACATATTAAGAATCGGTGTTGCATAATATTTTCCTCTCCGCCATTTAATTTTCAGAAATTCCATAAACGGCTTCTCTTAAAATGGGGCTTCAACCCTGGTATACACTCGAAAGAACTAAAGTATTTTCAAAAATAATGTCAAATGAGCATTTCATAATTCATTTCTTGCTCCTGTCTTCAATATATTCACATATATATCTCGGTATCACAGATACTCAGTATCACATGATACCGAAAATTTCAGTATCATGCGATACTGAGTATCGGTGATACTGAACGGCCGCGCGGAATGAAACGTATCCGTTTCATTTAGGTATCCATCTGCCTACTCTAGTGGATACCCTCATGTCCTTCTAATGGAAGGTTGCAGTTATGCGTGTGGATAAGGTAGATGATTCAGTCTGCGACGATGAACCACACGCAAATGAGTCTACATCGCGTCTATCGGGTGACTCAATAACTGAAACAATTATATTTGACATGTGTTTATATTGACTGAAAATATTGGCAGCGGCGTATCTGTGCCGATCTGCTTCTCATGGTTTATGATCTAAGTGAAACATAAAATTGTATAGTATGACAATCTGAAGAAACTGGTTGGCGTGATTGAATGATTGATCTTGCATCCTGGCCGCTCTCGCCTCTTCTGCTCCACAGCATCAGCGGCTGTCTGCATCCCTCCTGCAGCACTACATCCATCAGCAGACGATGGCTCAGGCACGGTAGTTTTTCTCGCCAGGAACCCTTGCATTGTGAAATATAAAAAGTAAGACAGAAAAAATTGGGAATAATTGTCGCATTTGCAGTTGCAGCAACAGCAGCTTGACGGCAATTTGTCAACTCGTCGCGAAATCGTGAATTTTTTTATTGTTTTTCATCCACCCTGTTCAGAACTTTTTCGACGAAATTTTTTGTTTATTTTCAAGGAAACATTTATGTTTATGTTTCACGGGCTTCATACAACATGGCTGTAATTCAAACAATAATTACATGATAAGATCTAGCATCATAAGAAAAATCACTGCAATAATAATGACACTGCTTATTGACGAGTGAAAATTAACTGGATGTTCTTTCAGGAATGAGCCAGACTTCGTGATGAAGTGCTGAATGAAGCGAGGATTATCGCGGGGACTATGGACAGAACGTTCGCCTCCACTCAGGTGAGAATTATTGTTGAAAAGACAAGGGCAAAAAATCTTGATCTTTAAGCTGAGAATCAATTCACCGGACATGTATGGTGATTGAGGACTTTAGCAGCATGTAGTGGATTTGATCATTTTAAATGTATTGTTGTATCTGAAAGTGCGGAAAATGTAGGGCATACCGTTCTACAATAGCCGAGCGATTTATATCCCAACCAGGAGACATATATTTATATTGCAATTATGAACGCAGAAGATTTGTCATTTATCATGCTCAAACGGAAATTTCAAAGCCAATCTCGGTCCTTCGAATACCCATAAACATAAAGATACGACGATTTATGAGAGGAAGAGTAAGCTATGTACTCGAAACGTGTTCGATCGAGAAAGGACGTGTTATGATTGATCTTAAAAACTCTCCAGACGGTTGAGTGGTACAATGATAGAACACACTATAGAAACTCGTTTTTGCCTATACATAAAAAACGGAATGGACGAAATAAGAATAATCGCAAATCTGGATTATGTCTTTTTCTATGGAAGTCTTGCTTTTTTCGCATTTCGCTATTTTTCAGTATTGTTTTCCAATGCTTAGTCGGCAGAGTGGGTTGACGACTAAGCATCGGAAAACGATGAAGAATATGAACAATAGGGACATTCTGTATTGTTAGCATGTTATAGTTGGCAAAACTCGTAATGCGCATTGAATCATTGGTGATCTCTGTAACTGTTCCTGGGTGGTGATTCACTGGTGAATGTCAAAAAACTTAAAATTAAAATCGAATTTTGATTTGATACGAGTTCATAAATACCTCAAATGAGAGAAAAATCAGCGCTAAATTACTTTTCATGCTTTATGAACTAGGCGAAACATATTTTGCTCGAAATTCCGGAGAAACTGCCTGACGTGATTGAACTGTGGATATTTCGTAAGGCATCTTTGCCGCCCTCGCCTCTTCTGCTCCACAGCAGCAGCAGCAGCTGTCTGCAGCGCTCCTGCATCCAATAGCAGATGATGGCTCAGGTACGGTGGGTTACGGTAGTTTTCGTGCAAAGAATCCTGGCATTGTGAAATCCAGAGTGAAGAGATTAGAGTAGGCAGATGGATACCTAAATGAAACGGATACGTTTCATTCCGCGCGGCCGTTCAGTATCACCGATACTCAGCATCGCATGATACTGAAATGTTCGGTATCATGTGATACTGAGTATCTGTGATACCGAGATATATCTGTGAATATATTGATGACAGGAGCAAGAAATGAATTATGAAATGGTCATTTGCATTATTATTGAAAATTCTTTAGTTCTTTCAAGTGTATACCAGAGTTGAAGCCCTATTTTACGAGAAGCCGTTTATGGAATTTCTGAAAATTAAATGGCGGAGAGGAAAATATTATGCAACACCGATTCTTAATTTGTCTCAATATTGAGTGAACATCGAATTTTTTCAGAGGATGATTCATTCTCAGTATCGTCAGTATCCATCTGCCATCTCTAGAAGAGATAGAAAGTCTGGGAAAATTGTCGCCTTTGCAATTCCAGCATCAACAGCAACTATACGGCAGCCACGTCACCTCGTCGCCTAATCGTGAGTTTTATTGATTTTTTAAAATGTCTTTGGCTGTAAGACCAATGATCGATCTGTCATAGTGCTACAACAGTTCATATTCATTCTGAAACATATCCTCTCAAACAGCTGAAAAGAAGAAAAAAAATATGAAATAACAGTTTCCTATTCAAATTCTATCGCAGTCGAATAGTGGATGTCTCCTCCTTTACGGAGTATACTAACGAATCGGATATGTGCGACACCGAGAATCT
>JACMIF010003195.1:0-15350 GCA_014805445.1 Diplogasteroides magnus
AAACCCCTTGTAACCCTCTCAAGTTGTGTGTGGTATCCTAAGACAGCACGATGGGGATTGTTTTAATTATATAAAATTTATATAGAAATAATTGGGGAATAGTTTTTAGAAAAGAATTGTGAAAGTGGGGGAAAATGTGAATACAAACAGAAGGGTGAACGGTTACTCACACGATCTTTCGGCTAGACCAGTTGAAGTCTCAGCCTCCGTTGCAGAAGTTGTGGATCAGGCCGCAGCTGAGGGATCTCAAAAGATCGAAGTCTCAGTCCTACGCGTTCCGCAGCTTACTCGGCCGAAGACAACTGTAGTGAAAGATATAAATCTGGTCGGGTAGAAATAGTAAAGATCCAAAAGGGATGGTTGAGACTTGAGTCGAAAGTGTTCGTTACCGCTACTTCTTCCTTCTCCTTCACTCCCTGCTTCGCGACGAGGGGTAGAGATAGTAAGACGGTAGTCGATCCCAACAACCCCGCCAACAACAGGCTAGGTGTGGGAGGCTGCTACACAGACGAAAAACTACTCAAGAATCCCGCGAGATCCGAAAATCCTTCAATAGTGCTCTTTTGACCCGCAAATTCCTATGACAAGGCGCGATCCCCGCACGGAAATTACGGTAGGCGCGAAGTTCAAATCTTGGCTCTTTGCCAATTCAGCGGAAGGGTAAAAATAGAAGGACGGAGTAAAACGACGAGAACTTTCTTGATTGTGATTTTTGTAACAGCGTGTAGTTAAAGAAAGTGTAGATAGATGTGTTCTCCGTCAGTTAATGTATTATGAACGTTCGCGATTCGCGACAATCACACAACTTCCACACTCCCTTGGATTCTATTTAATGCGGATGAAGCGTTGAGGCCTGCAGATCGAGTGGAAAGCTACAAGCACTGACACCAGCCTAGAAAGATAGTTTGACGATATACGATCAGTCAAATTGTCTTTCGCAGTGGAAGGCAGAGACAGCGAAATTCATGAAATTACAGTCCATTTTAGTGCACTCTGCACATGTGTGCAAATCTTTATCCATCGTCTAAGAGTATATAACTCAAGGAGCAGGAAAGCCGCAATCGGGGCGAGACGAGAGAAGGGATCACATACGATCCATCCGTGTATTTCAACGGGAATACCCAGTTTTCACGTCCCCGTTCTACTCGTAAAGTCACTGTTATTCTGTTATTAAACCGGCCAGCCGCGCATCTCCCCTCATCTCATCAGTTCTCCTCACATGGGAATCACGATCTTCTCTTTCAATTTTCGTTTTCACACCGGAGACCTCAACCGAGTGGTCCCAAGAATTGGGCGATTTCTATCATGCGGCCCTTCCCGCCGTTTGTCTCCTTCACTCCTTTAAATAATTTTGATCCCCACCGTTAATGTCGCGAATACTTGCCGAACATTCCTATGGCTTTCGATTTCAAATCACTTGGAATACGAAAAAATCAGCGTTATTGCAAGATGTCCGAATTCGCCAAGATTGAAAATCAAGAAGGGCATTTTTTTATCATTATCAAGTGTGAATAGGAAGAGTAGGAAGATGTAAAATATTACCGATGTGTGTAATGAGTAACGAACATAGTACAACAAACGAGAATGTTACACGAGAGGATATGATCCCCTGGTTGCAATTCCGCATTGATTGTTCGAGTTGCGTTGCATTCTTATGTATCCCTGCTCTCCCCATCCCATTCCCCAGCTGTTCTTCACCAGCCAGTAGTCTCCGTACAGCGGGTCGCTACCGTACCCAACCACAAGAACTGCGTGGTCCTGGAAGAGTCCTTCAGGTGAGCAGTAGTCCTCCGAATATACTCCTGCAAGTAGACTATTCGTTTGGGTGAAAGACAAGAGCGCCATGGCCATTTGCGCCATAACAGTGAAATGGGCTTTTGCCCACATTACAATGACGGTAACGACGGCGCAAATGCCAATGGCGCTCTTGTCTATTACCCCCCCCCCCTCGTTCAATTCTTGGTAGTCATACAAATGACCGGTCATTCACAATAGGAACCGGAGAGAGTACTTGGCAACAGGTGATAAGGGATTTCATGAAAGCATGCTTGATTCCACACTGATCGGACTTGTAGAGTTGGAATGACTTGTGTCCAGCATCAATGGCCACAGAAATTGGACCCACGGTGGCAACTGCGATCTGAAGATATACGGTATTAGTTCCCTTCCATCATTCGCCAACCTTCAGCGCATTCTCGTCTCCACGTGGAAGGGAATCCTTTATCTTCTGCACCAATGTCAGCTTTTGAGAAGTGGCACTTTTCATCCTGATAGAGTCAGATGTTGGTAATGAAGCATAAGAATACAATGGACTTTTGCGTAACAACGATGAAATTGTGGCTTCCGCCATTATTCTTTTCGTTTTCATCTGGCAATTTCACCGTTATGGCGCGATTGTTTATTGCTCCCTTGTGTTTCTTATAGGAATGTACCTGTCCCTTGTACGGATAGCTATCTTCCGTGTCGATTCCTCCATTCTGCTTGACGTATTCCTATGCAAAGCCCATCAATCCTCCTTCACATCCATTGTTTCCGAACTGAATGATCCTCATTGTCTTGCCCTCTTTCCTCCTCGCTCACCTCAGTGGAACACTCAATTAGATTCTGTTCACTCAATTCGACCAGTTCCCCCGTGGCCCTCGAGTGCTGTCCTTCCAGAGCGCCGACCGAAGAGAATGCCCAGCAGGAACCGCAGCGTCCCTGAAGCACACCTTCCACCGCATGAAAGGCACAAGCGTCACTGGCATTTGCTCCATTATGCCCAAATACACACCAATTTATGTTCCATTTTTCGTATCACTCACCTGATCCTTCACAGGAGAAACCAGTTTCTTGTTTCTCCAATCAACAGAATCAGGCACGGCCACATTGAACGGAACGAGGAAGTGAGTGGCATTGTTTTGTCTCCTGAAGGGAATGTCCCCGAGGAAACGAAAATACCGTACCTGTCCATCATGGACAGACGGAATCCATTCAACTTTTTGTATTCGGTGAAGGGCTGAAATAAAGGAGATCATTTCATGTTGCTTCGTGTTTTTCCTACCAAATCGGCGATGTGATTGAGTCCCATGTAGAAGGATTTCTTTCCACGAGAAGCTTCCTTGTTGTGTTCCTCCACTTTCAAGGCATTCTTGACGAAAGCCTCCATGTGTTTCGGCTCATCGACTTCATCGTAGTTTTTGTCTGAAATCAATTCAGTCGTTCTGACATATAATTCTTTACCAACCAAAGTCCTCCTTGAATCGTGTCCACAGCTGGAATGTCTTCTCTGCCTTCTCCTTGAGAGCATTTCGACTGAAATCACACGCCGTTTTTCTCATACCGTATCCATCTACCTTACCTGTACGCCGAGGCAGTTACGAGAACGAGGAGTAGAAGACAAAGTGAAAGCCTCGTCATGACTGTCACTGGCCTTCTTTCGTCCCAGCCCTTTTATGATCTCGTTGGGACTCCTCCCATTCACGTCAGCCTCAACTACAAGTGCCGTCGAGGTCTCTTGCCACCTTTCACACTCTCACCATTCCTCTCGGCCACTTCCTTGTGGATTAGCAATCTGAAAAATTCAGTCAATCAACAACAAGCTGACATTTCCGTTATTGTATTGTACATGTATTTGCGCGATGGAGGAGATAAGACGAAATAGCCTGCCAATCATGATTAATAGCTTTCTCAATGGAGAGAGGGGAAAAGCCAAAGTGAGCATTGCCCCTCCCCCCCCGCCCCTAAATGCATGGACCTTCTGGACGCAGGGGGCGAAGCTTTCCAAATACCTCAAAATCAGTTCAATTCATTTATACTCCCTTTATGGTTCCATGAGTAAGGCTCTGTTATTTCGGGATTAAGATCTAGTAAAAACATTTATTTCCGTGGCATTCCAACGTACATCTCAGATAGCAAGTAGCGATCTGAGCAAGCTAAAAAATTGCAATACCTCACAAGATTTGTATCTGCACATTCGGCTACGTTTTTGACCATCAGGAAAAAATTTCTTCATGCCTTAGTAATAAAGTTCCAAAACGACTAAGGAGCTGATAATTATCAGTGGTGTACGTTCGATCTTGGTTGTGCAAAGTATGTGAGTACACAGCATTGGTGCGAAACTGCCTGGACTTGATTTCGAAGTTATATGTCCAAGACGTAGAAAATGAACAATATTTTTGTTAGCGGAATCGACTAGCGCCCCATACTAGTTCAGACTGTGCTGTTCGGCACATTTCACAACAAATCTCTAACAATACTCATCCAATTCTAACAGTAATGCAATGGTAGTGATCGACCGCAGTGAATAGGTTGAACGTAGTGCCCGCTTACACTTGTAACATCCAATGAGGGAATTGTTCTTGCTGTAGCGTTAGAAAATAGCATTGATTTGATACGACCAATTGCGGAGAAGGATATTCTCGTATTAATTTTACGATCCGACCTCCGTCATGTAGTAATACATGAATATAAGCTAAAACTTCGACTATACCGGAAAACGATTTAGATTGCTTTTATGTTCATTATCTACAGTATGCATTAGTGTTGGCTGATGAAATCCTCACGCCAGACTGAATACGAGCGCCGCCCCTTCATTCGTATTCCATCGAATACGAATCCGGTCGTTTTTCCTTCGTATTCGGGTGAATACGAAGGATCGGCGTTCGTATTCACCCGAATACGAACTTTAAAAATGCAGTATAGGAGAATGAAACAATGTACAAAATTGAAATTTTGGCTACAAAGGTTTTCAAATATGCTCGTTTCTGTGATGTACTTCAATTTTTGATAGAATTATTTTTTCATTGTCATTTGGCAAATTATTTTAATTTTTAAACTGTATTTTGCAGTTCGACGTTTTTGATCTAATTTTCGCTATGTGAATTTGAGTTGATGATAATTTTTGCCCATTTACACGAAGTAATCAAATGAATACGATAACTTTGATCTCATTTCACTTCTTCCTTCCGCAATGTCGACTGATCTCAAAATGTCTGTGGATAGGGAGAAGTCCCGTGCCTCCGCGGCCCTTCAGGAGCTATCGAATAACGTCATGAGGCTCAATTCCGTTTATTCTCACTTCACTTTAACGTGTGGAGATGCAAGCATTGTGCGAACGTCAATCCTCCAAAGCCTGCAAGATGTGGGAGATTGATCAAGGCGACCAAGCTCTTCCAAAATACACATAGGTAGGCAACAATATGATCTCTGGCTTTTGTCCTTATCCTCCAACTTTTTAAGATGCCGAATTTCCGGTACTTCTGCCGAACACACTATTGTCTAGGCAGCTAACAATGTAAAGGAACCTCGGTAATTATTATATTGATTTTCAAACGTTTGATCCTTAAAGGTCCTTGGAAATGGAGCTAATTAGAGCAGCTCGTCTGATACCACGGCCTCCAGAAGTAACCAAAGATGACGGGGAAACAGATGAGGAAGAAGATGATGAAGCACTGGCGAGGAGAACTTTGGTGGAGATGGAATCAGAAGTGAATGAGCCGTGTCAATCTGGAACGAATGCCGCTTCTTCTCCTGGAGCCATTCTTCAAGAGAGCAGGAAGAGACGTCGCACCGAAGTTGAACAACTGCAGGATGGTCCCACTAGTAGATGATCCAAAAGAGTAAAAATGGAGTGATTTATAATTGCACTCCCAATATTGTTAACTAGGTTCTGTTTTACCTTGTAAGGCCATTTATTGTGCTTTTTCTTAGCATAAGTATTACTTTCTTCTTATTAAGTATTACCTCATAGTTCGTGTTACCATAAATGACTTGGAAATTATCCAATCAAAAATTGAAGTACATCACAGAAACGAGCATATTTGAAAACCTTTGTAGCCAAAATTTCAATTTTGTACATTGTTTCATTCTCATATACTGCATTTTCAAAGTTCATATTCGGGTGAATACGAACGCCGATCCTTCGTATTCACCCGAATACGAAGAATGAAGAGAGTCGACAGCTCGTATTCCATGAAGGAATGAAATGAGGGTGAGACAGCAATTGCTCGTATTCCATCAGCCAGCACTAGTATGCACCTATTGAATCAGTGTTTTCGTACAAAACCCGTTGAGTAGAAAAAATCGATAGAAACGTCGAATAACAGTATTCCGATATGCGGAACCTTTGCCTTTCACGGTTCAGAGACTATCGTTTGGACTGGCAGCATAAAGCGGGATGCTTTGGTGAATGGAACATGCATCCATTTCTCTAAAATCACACAACGTGAATGCACGAAAGAAACTCTTTATCAGATTCTACTCAACCCGGACAATCACATTAGAGACTTCGAATTATGTATTTGAGTCGAATGTTTTGAATTCAATCTTCTTCTTCAACAAATTGGTGGCGAAGACGTGATAGTGAAGAAACGATACAAAGAAATTGTCTGTTTTGGGTAGCCGAGTTGCACGGCTTATTGTCGATGATAACCATTTTGCATAGGAGCAAAGGTATGCGACAGTTGAGTATACATAAATAAAAGCCTTCGACTTTGAGAAAAAATTCTTGACCATTACTTTTGATACTTGATAATCATGCATCAATTAACCTATAGAAGGAAAGGGAATAAAATGAAAGCGGTAGTCATTCTTTTGCGAAATCAATCGAATCAATCTCATATTCATGTTCTATTTTTGTAAGAATGAACTACTTATCATGTATTGTCATATTATGAATTGGCATCGCATTTCGGAAAACAATTACATCATTTGTCATCTCTATTCTTCGCCAAGCTGTTGTCTCTAACAGTGAAACACAACCGGTACCCTAAGAGTACAGATGACAAGGGTGGGGAATAGAGCAGGCATTGTGGTTCGTGAGTGATGCGGATCTTTGATTGCAATCCTTCATTTGACTATGAAAATGGGAGTTGGGATTTAGAATGACCATTCCAAGTCGCGAGTTAAGATGAAATGAGTTGGGATTTGCGCATCACTCCTTCGTAAAAAAAATTCAACGGCGTGCTGTCGACTCCTCCACTCCAATCGGGGGACAACTGAATAGCTGCTTTTGGCAGTATTTCGATGTTTCTTCATCAAGAATTCTTTGTCTTGTCGATTTCGACGAGATTTAGGATCCACCATTAAATCCCAACTCTTGATTCACAATCCGAGATTTAACTCACTCATTCTAACTCCTGAGTTGCGCTAGCGCGGCGAATTGCAAAAGATCCACAATGCCAGCTCTAGTGGGGAAAGCAAGAAATTTATTTCATCCCGTGATTTCTTTTCGGCGCGGCCAAATATAAGCGCTTGGATTTCATTCCCCTGAAATCCAAGCGCTTGGATTGCTTGGAATAGAATGAAAAATTAAAAAGTGCTTGCATTTCCCACCAGAGACGACAAATGATGCACTTATTTTCCGAGATTCGATGCTTCTGCTTATGGCTTCTCTTCTTATATTACTTTCCGAACTTCGTTGTATTTCATCATAAAACAAACCCTACAATAAATCTTTCTTTCAAACTGGCTTCAAACAAACATTGTCGCGTTCCTAGTGGTAATTCATTGCAATTATACATGACATAGCAACGACGAGCAGCTGAAATTCGGTCTCCTCCATTCTCTTTGTATCTCCGTCATCTTCTCCTCAGATTCCTTCCCCTTGACCCTTGTCAATCCCATGAAACCTCCTCTGTTTGTTCTGGAGACTCATAATATCTTTCTGATCCAATCACATGGATGCAGCCGATTGCATTCGATCATTTTCCCCACTCCCTTCATTTCATTCAATTCTTCATTCAATGTCCTGGATGGTATAATTGCACTCTCTACGAATAGCTCCGAGTTCACGAGAATTAAGTATTCTGCCAGACAAGACTAGGCATCGCATCACCCAATGGAAACTGTAGATTCAAGCCAATGGCTTTACAAGACGTGTTATAGGAACTAGTCCAAACACACAGAAAAATATATAACTACTGATCCGGTGGGGAATTGGCAAATTTAACTGACACTGGATGGTAGTTTCAAAATCAAAATATCGTCCAGCGGTAGAAAAAATTTAAACTGACGATACCACATCAGATCGATAGTTATTCATCTGTTTGTATCCACGATCACATTCAATCACTCTCTTATCACTAAAAAGCGAACTCTGAACTGATGACAGATGATATTGACTTGAGATGGTGAGAAGAGAAGGGAATAGACAAGAGGGAATAGGAGCAAAGGTATGCGACAGTTGAGTATTCATAAATAAAAGCCTTCGACTTTGAGAAAAAATACTTGACCAAAACTTTTGATACTTGATACTCATGCATCAAGGAACTTATAGAAGGAAAGGGAACGGAAAGGAAACTATTATCTGTGAATCAAGGATACTGTAATCAATGAGTATTAGAGAGAAGAGAGTGAGAAGTTGGAGGATGAACAGTAGAAGGAAGAAGAGTATGAGAGTGTGGAGACAATGGAAGATGAGATTCTGTCTATTCCATCGAAGGGAATAGGGCAGAGAATGAAGAAAGTGGCTAAGAAACTGCAGAAATGGATGAATCTTTTCACATATAGAGTAATCTTGTTATTTAGCTCTTTCTCATCATCATGGAAAAAAGAGAGACTGTTATCACGTGAGAGTTGTGACATGTAACGAGCCGATAAGGTGGTTCCTAGTACGGAATTTGTATTCATTCCCCCTCCCCCTCTCCATACTCTCTCCTCAATTCTAGGAACCCCCCTTATCATCCCGTTATTGTCGTCATTATTTTTTCGTGTTTTCCTGT
The DNA here is from genome assembly GCA_014805445.1 of Diplogasteroides magnus. NCBI lineage: Eukaryota > Metazoa > Nematoda > Chromadorea > Rhabditida > Diplogasteroididae > Diplogasteroides > Diplogasteroides magnus. The sequence continues at coordinate 8,703 of JACMIF010003195.1, forward strand.
TACCCTATGCGTTTCAAGCTTGGCGTACTGTGTCATCCAACCAACACTCCACGAACACTTGACAAATTGCGAAAAAATATTCAATTAAAATTTCGATTTAATCAAGCGTTTCGGCTCGCCGTCTTATGCTTTGGAGCTTAACCGTGTGTACACGTAGCGAGCTAGTTTCCGATTTGGAGTATTCTGGTTATTTGACTCATTCTCCTTATCGTGCACAAATATAGTCATTCAATCCCCCTCCCGCCCCTCCCTCTACTCTCACCTCCTCTCCATGACTCAATTCCATTCCAGGAACCATCTTATCATCCCAATATAATGTCGCCATTCTCACCTGATAACAGTCCCACTCACTCTCCACAATGGAAGACGATATCGCCGCTCTCGTCATTGACAATGGATCCGGAATGTGCAAGGCTGGATTCGCCGGAGACGATGCACCACGTGCCGTAAGTACCGTAGCCCCTCATCCCATCTACAGTTACCCACCTAGGTGTTCCCATCGATCGTTGGACGTCCCCGTCACCAGGGAGTCATGGTGGGAATGGGCCAGAAGGACTCGTATGTGGGAGACGAGGCTCAGTCCAAGAGAGGAATTCTGACGCTCAAGTACCCTATTGAACACGGAATTGTGACCAATTGGGATGACATGGAGAAGATCTGGCATCATACTTTCTACAATGAACTGAGGATTGCCCCTGAGGAACATCCCGTTCTCCTCACTGAGGCTCCCCTCAATCCTAAGATCAACAGGGAGAAGATGACACAGATCATGTTCGAGACATTCAACACTCCCGCAATGTACGTTAACATCCAGGCAGTGCTCTCCCTCTATGCATCAGGACGTGAGTGAAATGATAAATAATGAAAAAAGTGAGCATATTCTCAGGCACAACTGGAATCGTACTCGATACCGGAGATGGAGTGTCTCACACTGTCCCCATCTACGAAGGATACGCCCTTCCCCATGCCATTCAGGTACTATTCCCCCCTCTCTTTATCCCCTAATCCCTCATCATTTGAGCGTATGGACCTGGCTGGACGTGATCTCACCGACTATCTCATGAAGATTCTCACTGAGCGTGGATACACATTCACAACCACAGGTCGGTGTTTGTCTTGTGTAGTCATCCTCTTTTCTCTCTTATCAACCCATTTCATTCTCACCATTCTCGGTATTCCCTTATCAAGCGTAGTAAACGTGGCCCTTCAGTGTCGCACTTTGTGCTTTTAATGCCGTCATCATTCGTCTAATCTCCGCGGAGCTGTTGTCTCTCTCATGTGATAGACAACTGGTCCGCGGATAGTAGACGAATGACAAATGGATTAAAAACACGAAATGTGACACCCTACTCTTCAGCCGAAAGGGAAATCGTCCGCGACATCAAGGAGAAGCTCTGCTATGTTGCCCTTGACTTCGAGCAGGAGATGGCCACTGCTGCCTCTTCATCTTCCCTCGAGAAGAGCTACGAACTACCCGATGGACAGGTTCACAAATCAACTTTTACCACGGATCATACCGTATGCCTCTCAGGTCATCACCATTGGAAACGAGCGCTTCCGTTGTCCCGAAGTGCTGTTCCAGCCCGCTTTCATTGGAATGGAATCGACTGGAATCCACGAGACGACGTACAACTCGATCATGAAGTGCGATATCGACATCAGAAAGGATTTGTATGCCAACACTGTTTTGTCCGGAGGAACGTCAATGTTCCCTGGAATCGCAGACAGAATGCAGAAGGAGATCCAACACCTTGCCCCCAGGTGAGGAGATGAGAGAAGGGACTGAGGAGAATGAGGGTACTTACAGCACAATGAAGATCAAGATCATCGCCCCTCCCGAGAGGAAGTACTCCGTCTGGATCGGAGGATCCATCCTTGCCTCCCTTTCCACCTTCCAACAAATGTGGATCTCCAAGCAGGTCCGTTCGCCAATCACTTGCAATATCTCACGTTTTGTCTTCAGGAATACGACGAGTCCGGCCCCTCAATTGTTCATCGCAAGTGCTTCTAAACTATTTGTTTCCATTCTTACATTCGCTGCCTATTGCCATTTCATTGTATATGATGCATTTGGTCTCGATATTTGTATGCCCCTAATAATGTGTGCTGTGATTGAATCATGTGTACAAAGCCAAAATAATAAATGATGATCACTGTTATGTGATTAGAAGGAATTCCCATACTCAATGAGGTCAAAGGAGAGACATCTGACGACTAGAGACATAGAGAGACTATAGACAAAATGAGTACTGAAAGAGGAGGGTTGTTGGAGGGAGAACAGAAGAGGCTGAAGTTCAAGAAGGGAGGGAGGAGAGACCGAAGACCTGGCATGTTCCCTTCATCTTTGCTCTGCAAAAGGACCAATAAGTAGAGAAAGGAATCCAAGCAAAAGTGCACATTTCTGTCATCTAATTCCCTCGGCGCTGTTGTCACTCTCACGTGATGAACAACCGCTCCGATGGAATTAGACGACAGAAATGTGCACATCTGCTTGAATTCCGTGCACTGCCAATAAGTGATGGTTTCTCTGCACGATTGTGGCTCTCTTCCGGGAAAATCTTCCCACTCTCTTATCATCTTTCCCAGTACACATTCATGCTTGCAAAGCATACAATGGAATGTCAAGACAAAGGGACTAATTTATTTTTTAAAAATATGTTTCAATATTTTCTCTTCCATTTTGAAAGCCTCTACATACGCATTTTAGAGGGATGTCGTGATCGATGTTCAATTTGAATCCAGCCAAGTCTAGCTATTAGGGTGGACAATGTAAGCGCATTCGCAAGCCTTGAATCATTCCTGAGCGGCGCGACCGCGCAATTCAAGGCTTGCGTAAAATGGAATGTTATTCAAGCCTTGAATAACATCACGGTGTTTGAATTTGATTTATGGGGCTCCAAGTATTGAAATCATTCGAAAATCGAATTATGCGAGGAACTCTTGTCTTATTCTTGACTTTCCTAGTTGATTGCCAGCTTTTTTTGTTGATTTTAGCCATTCAATTGTTCTGATTTTCTGACTATCTAAATATTTTACAAAGAGCTTTTATGATTATAAAAGTTGTCTGAATGGCTTCTAGAACAAATAAGAACAGTTTGAAGAAATAGAACGCTAATTCTTGAGGTCAATATTGAAAAAAAACTATTATAGCATAATGATCAAAGTGTCAAGTAATTATGTTTATTTTGTTTGTACGAAGCACAGGGACTTTTTGGGCACTGTTTTCAGCATGTCAGAAAGTTTTGGCGGGGTTTGACAGCATAGAAAGGTCTAAATAGTAGAAATATAGTCGAAAAGGTTATTCAAGGCTTGAATAACAACACCGCTCTCGCAAGCTTGAATAACGAATGACCGCTCACCCCTGCTTATTCAAGCAGAATTGCTTGGATTGTCCACCCTACTAGCTATCGTTTTTACTCAACACTCAGTAACAGCGATAGAAAGGTGAAAGCGATGTTCCGGCACAGAAGATATGACCGGCGGCGTTATAATACTTACCTATTTTGCCTTTCAAAGATGTTGCATCCATCGGTAGATGTGACCGGACGAGCAACGATGGAGAGATGACTGATCCACCAGCCAAGTGGCGTCATTTACCGAGTGCAAATCTTCTTTCTAACAGCGCTCGTGGTGCACACCAGGGGTACAAAGGCGGTAAATTTGTCGCCATTCTTCTCAGCAGTACGGTCGCCTATCATGTAGTGAGACAACCGCGCATCGGAGAAGAATGACGATAAATTTACCGTTTTAGAACCCCCCAGTGCACACCAATCAAGCGATATCGTTCCTCTAAAAGTGTTCGATCTTCTTATCTATCTAACATTTGTAAATTTATTTTATCCTCAATCGCGTGATTTGGAAGCGATAGTGCATACGTGTCGTTTTGTTGCTTCCATTCAGGTATATTGCGGATATATTTTTTCTAGAGGCAAATGTGGAACAATAAACGAGATAATAATTATAGAATACATAGGTTGCTGCATAAGCTTATCACATTTTCCATATGCAGTAATTGAAACGCTGGATAGAAAGATAAAATTAATGGTCAGCACCAGTGTATACCACTATCGCTAATGAATAACAACAGTATGAGCAATACTGTGAGTGAATATTGTACAATCATTCGTTTATCCATTCGAATACGGTTGGAAAGAGGGTGCGCGGATATTAGTTGCTTGGTGATTGGGAACTTGTCCAATAGGAATGGTTGTACTCGTCGCTGATGATCACCTTTAATTCTTCATGGCAGCCCTTAGCTCTTTACATTGTCGATGGACTTCTTGCCGCTCGACATATGCCTTTACCCTCTCAATACGGTGGAAAATGAGTTCTAGATTAGCATTGGCCTGATTGGCATCCTCGCCACGGTACACGTAAACCGCTGTAAGGCCAGAACGTTCCTTCCACATGACCCCCACATTGTACGTGTCGTCTTCGCATCGTTTGTACCGTAACTCTTCTACCCCGAATCTGCCATTCGTCCTGAATTTACGATTTTAAAATAAAAACATTTGGTAATGCTGGTAATACCCCAATAGGCACATATTTACTACAAAAGTTGAAAGAAATGGAAACCTGGAATAAATTTCTACTCCATTTCCTTGTCTTAATAGCTCATTGGCATTCCAGTTACTTGACGGGACGGCGAAGAGTGTTTTTCTTTTATGTTAGCACGACAACAACATGTGCTGGAATAGCATTCGGTATTTTATTTATTTAGCTACGTTATTTTAAAAATTAGATTTTCCGTTTAAAAAAGTGAATAACAGATGCATTTTTCAATCAATTGAAAGTGTGAAATTTGCAAACGTTTTATAAATGCTCACATTGGTTATCTCGCAGCAAACGTACGATGTAATTTCTGGAAGTACTGAATAGAAGTCTATTTGACTCAGCTTTGTACTTTGAACAAACGTCTCAAGCTGAGCATTGGAGATGTCTGTGAGGTGGAAGAAGCCCAGATACCCCTTTCCGGGAACTGAAAAATCTCCTTGACTTAGAATCCACACGATTTAAAGAATGCAGTAAATGCATTTCATGGAAGCGCTTCTGGCCATGTGTCTATTAAAAACCCACGCTCTCTCATCTCGCCCTAGATATATTTTTTCCGGTCGGGAAGCGCTTCAAAGATTCCCGTAACAACTCCATTATATTATGTATTTACATTTTTCTAGAATAAATAGGATTTGCATGTGAAAAAACGACCGATATTTAGGTGAAGGAGAAGAAGCACATACCTTGACAGAAGGTATGGTCGAATTTCGTTTCCATGTCCGTCCACCAGGTTAATTGCACTCCATCTTTACTAATCTGTTGAAGCAGCTGGTGATTTGACAAAATATTGACGAAATTGCTAATACAGCACACGAAAGAGGACAAATACTTAAGGATTGGCGATATGATGAGTGCAGAGCTTTCGGTCATAACACCGCGAATCTCAAGTTCAATTTCGTTGAAGGTGCGCGTTATTTGGGAAATGCACATGTGCACCGGATATCGCACATAAAAACTGTGTAATGAGCACAGCTGAACGGTGCTGTCCACGTATTAAATGGCCACTGCCCGTCCGCCTCTGATGCGGGAGACCTGCACACTTCCCTTTTCCACTCCATCCTCCTCCGAGTGCACCAGCCGCACGAAACAATGCATGTTATAGAGTTCTCTACCATGAGAGTCAACAAAATTCTTAGTCATTCTGCATGCTAAGCGAAGAGAATCGAAGTCGCATTTCTTCAGAAAAACATGAATTTCAAACAGCAGCTCCCGAGGAAGCATCAGAAAACTGCACCGCTGAACTAAAAAAAAGCATTTCAACCAGGTTGTTTGTTGCACATGTGCCTATGTATTTTTGGCAGAGGCTACATCCAATCGGGGTAATGTAAGAGAAAGAGCAACTTGTGCAACAATCTCGCGAAATGCACGCTAATAGATTTAGTTGTAAATGTAAAAAATTAACCTACATATTGTTTGCTGCGCGTGATTGAATATTCTGTACTTGAGCCAGTTTTTCTTTGCATTGTTGAAGGACTTTCTGTTCCTCTTCACGTTGCAATGTATCCTTGGCCATGCGAAATTCGTATTGGAAATCGATGAACTCTCGTCGTCTTTGGGGATTGCTATGACCAAAAATTCGCACTGCCGTCAATTCGGTTGTGTTCTTCCAGTGCACTTCCACTGTTCGATTACCCCGACAGTAAGAAACGGCCTTTACAGGTTCCCGGTCTTCTTTCCAATTAGTCGAAAGATGGCTTTTATCCCAGTTTGCAGTGCTCGCTACGAATGTGATATCGCGGTATCTGTCTGAGGACGAGAGTAAAACCTAAAGAGAAACAGTACATACACATTTTATTACCCGACAAACATATAATAGCGAATAAAATAAACATGTTTCGGTTCGAAATACCTGTTACTCAATATATCCTACGTTACAGGAACAATGAAGCATTTCCGCTGTTTCAAAGCTTACACAGCGAAATAAGAGCTTTTATATCGCTTCTGTGTATTAGGGTTTATGCAAGGTATTATAATCAATTTTTCAAAGTGCAATAATAATTAAAATACTTTCTGGTTAATGTGTAGATTATTGAGGAGAAATAAAAATCGGCCTTGAACTGTTACTCAAGGAAGCATTGCGTGAAATTCCGTTTC
>JACMIF010003196.1:0-15347 GCA_014805445.1 Diplogasteroides magnus
TCTCCTTCCGGAAATATGTTTTATTTCGTGAATAGCGCAGATGAAACCGTTGTCCTTGGTCGTAATATTTTCGTCCATGGTTTTTCCGCTTTTTATACGCGCTATTTTTGCGCCCCCCCCCCCCCGCCCTAGTGACAGTTTCACTGCCCGTCACATACATTTTTGATATGGCCCCTCTCAGCCACAAACAATGACGTGTACCTGCCTTACTGCCCCAAACAAAGGCTAAAGTGACCGCTATTACCTAATTCGCTTGGGTATAAAGCACTTCGCGCGAGATAACCATTAGGACCGGCTTTTCAGTGCCTTGATGAAAAACCTCAAATTTGGCGCGATTTGCAGAGAGAAGCATCAACGGCGATGTGCACTAAGTGCAAACATAGAACAAAAATGTCATTCATATCAAAAAAAGGCGAAGAGACGAACAACGACATTCCGTGATCGATGTTGTGGCCCATTGTAAAAAAAGGGTAAAACAATTCACACAGGAGTCAGAGACATCGCTGTATGAGCTAAAGGTGCTGAATATCGCTGGCGCATTGAATATTTTAAGGGATATGTTTAAATGCTATTATACGTATATTGCATTATAGATATACTGAAACATAACCCATAAAGTTGTCAACCTGTCAACCACGGTATTCAAACACCTATGTGCAGAAATGGAAGCATTTACATAACCTATCAGATTCACCAGCCAGCAGGCTGGAGCACCAAGATATTTCTTGGCCAAGAAATTTCTTGGTTTCTTGGTGTTTTTTTAACCAAGAAACCAAGAAACCAAGACAAACATACCCAAGAAACCAAGAAAAACCAAGAAATGCCAGGGGGGAATTGTCGAGAAATTTGAACTTAAAATCGCATCTTACACTAGATATTCTGGCATCAAAATCATGCGAGCACTAGAAATTATGGAATTTTGCCAATATTTTTTAAATTTTTTTATTTCCTTTGTTTTTCATGTTTTATTTGCTGTTGTAGTCTATATTGAATCGATGGTTGATTTACACATAGTCAACAAAGTCAAAAAAACCTAAATATTTTATGATTTTGACGCAGGGAAATTTTTCTTGGGTTTTCTTGGAAAAAATGGACCAAGAAAAAGCAAACCAAGAAAACAAGAATTTTTTTTCTTGGTGCACCAGCCTGCAGCCTAGGTCGAACAAGATAGCAATAAGACAATCATGCGAGAGGAGAGAGAAAAATGCAAACATGTGCGAGGAGAAAAACAAGTGAGAGCAACATGGACCGCTATATGTATGATCATCATCCACGGTATTACATATCTCCCAGTGGTCAACAACACGAAAACAGAAGAAAAATGAGGGATTACCTTGTATCTACAAAGTGCCAATATCTGTCACTGCGGAGGTTCGTGACTCCGTGTGAGTGTCACAATTCGTCATAACTAAGTTCACATCGGACACTTATTATTTTTATGGGACACATATTCTCTTTATGGGACACATCTTCTTTCTGGACCCCTAGGATGCCGAATTCGGGACACATCTTATTTTTTGGGACACACCTTTTTATGGGACACATCTTGTTCATAGGGACACATCTTCTACAGCAGAGCCAAAAAACTACCATTAGTACTATGATTTCACTAGTGCATATTTCATTCATCTAAATTTCGCGGGGCGGTTGGCTCTATGTTTGATAGACAACCGTTCTCTGAGATTGGACGAAAGAGAAATGCACTTTCTCGAATAAATTACTGTTTTGGAAACCCTAATTCGTACCATTATACCACGAGTGAAAAGTAAACAGCACCCACGACTGTCTTGTAGAAAAAAGACTTCAGTCGTCGATGTGATCATCCAACAAACAATGCAGAAGATTGGGATTCGATAACAGGTGATAGACAAGTGCACCATGGATAATGATTCATTGACAGATGCGCCTATTGACACCCGTGCAGTGCATAAATGATCATACAATTTGATTTTCAAAACTTTTTTCATGGTTACATTGGAAATGGTCTGTCTAGGAGATGTTGATCTTTCATCTCTTGACCTTCACGACGTCAATGACAGTTCCGTTGACATTAGGCATGCGTGTTGTGGTCGTGAGGTCCACTTCGGATGACTTAGTGGTGGTAGGATCACCGAGACCGGTGAGACTGAAATGGGGTTGCTTGAAGAACATGATCCATAGTGCATGAAGGTACTTTCTATTATCTTCATGTCATTTCTTTTGACTTTTCAATGATTCACATAAGCTTCGGAAATTCAGCTAGCGATATATGTCTAAGGCTTACTAGGCGAAGGGGGATCCTGCAGTGATGTCTTCGTAAACTTCAACAAAGATTTGATTGTCCGTTTGGAAGACGGGGAAGTGCACTCTGACCTGGAATCGATAATGATTAAGCATATCAATTTTTTTGTTGGGAAAATAGATACTGAAAAATATTACTCTACGATTTTTTGAGAAATAGCATCACCATCACATCGTAAATACCCATGATGAAGCAATTTGAACAAAAGTGCTCTTTTACTGCGCGAATTACTCACCCTGGTTCCAGGCTGGCACTTCGCTCCGGCTGGGTAGCTGATTGGGAAGCCAGGAGAGTAGACAGTTCCCTTTTCGTTGCAAAGTTGCACGTTGGGAGATCCCATTGGGGCCATCGTTGGACTGGCAGCAGCGATTTCTGGAACAATAGAAGTAGCATCATAATCTCATCTACGTAAGCATCGCGGGATACAATTAATCGGATGCTGGATAAATATGGCCACTAGCAAACTTTTATGCAATTATTTTCCCAATGGAACTACGATGTCATCGATCAGCTAAAACGGAACATACCCATTAAATGTCTGGGAACCACTCGAGCCTTGGATATACCGATAGAAGTAGGGAGAGGCAGAGGGTATGGTACATGGTTGAACAGGACAGTACCAGATGATGCTTTCACCGATATCAGTCAGCCTTATATACATAGGACCTCGTCATCGAGTGAAGCACAGATTACGTTTAATGATGACTTTAGAATTCCGGAGCTCCGTCCACACCCATTTTTATGTTAATGAAACAACTCATAAAATCCCATGAATTTTTAACGTTTAAATATTTCTTCATTTCTCAACTGATGCTGAGGCGACTAGTAATTCGTGAGCTGAATAACTTAAACATTTTTTTTGTATTTACATCTCTATATTACAATTTAAACTATTTGATGTTCTGTTTTGTGGGACGTCTTGTACCGTTATCTCTGATACTAATGATTCCAGATGCATAGGATGTGGGAGAGTACTGGTAAATTGCTAATGGGCGTTGCCGTCCGACGAATGATAGTTGTAGCACAAAATTTGACTACAGTAAATCTACCGGTATCAACGCGTCTCTACCTGTGAAATGCTAAGATATTCATGTGATAATCTGTATTGTGTGAGCGTTAGGCTCAAAATTGGTGGACAAAAGATTCATTTGATTTTAATACGTCCCAGTGCTTTCATGGCCACGTTTTCTCTCTGTCTTGAAAACGACGGCTTGCGGAAAATCCAATATCTACCCCAAAGTTCTGTCTTTTTGCGAGAATATGGTATGGTACGCGGTCACCTTCATATCAAGGTAAAATCTTATTTATTTTTTTAGCGAATATCATCTTCATTTCTGATTTAATGCGATAGGGCAAAATATATGACAATATGCAAAAAGGCGAAAATATTAATTTCATACACCCTTATGAATGTGAACTATCAACAATATTTGTTTTTGCTTTTCCGAATCACAATTTGGTTATGACGCTAAATATCTAGCGATAAGAGATCTAGGCCATTGTTGAGGTGCCTTGGTAGTATCGGAGGCATCTTCCCACTGCCATGCTCCAATCTTTATATGATTTCACAAGATCTCCATCATCCTGAGGCTCGAACACTCGTTCAACCCTGATCTGCAATGTTTTTTTTGTTTTTCAATCTCATCTCTAAATGATACTTATAGGAAGGTAAGTGAATGAGATGCACTCACCATAGCGTACGCTTCATCCTCGCTCCACTTTTTCTGGGCGATTCCACCAAGTAGAGCGACCCCCTTGCAAGCGACCAGTGAGGAGTCCTCAACTCTCTCCACGTTCATCTTGAGAAGATTCGCTATGCACATGCATACAAAATCGTTGGCCGAAATGCCACCACAGATTCTAAAGGAACATGTCATATGATATTTAATTTGATGCATACCGAATGGTCTTCCGATTGGCGAAATTCAACTCCGTATGTATTTTCTGCACAATCTGGACGGCTCTGAAGGCGATGGACTCGAGGAGAGCGCGAATCTTAATGTGAGTACTATGCATTCGAATCCAAGAAAATAGCAACTCATTTGGTCAAATCGCGCAATGAGCGTAGATACAAGCGTAGGTATAACAGTTCGGATAAGATGCGTAATATTAATAGGTATAACAGTTCGGATAAGATGCGTAATATTAATTTTGTGTCCACCGAAACATGGTCAGAATGCGTACCAAGTGCTCTTTTTTCGTTAGTCTGTGAACGCCGAGGAAGCCGGCACAGGCGCCTTCGTCGTTGACTCCAGTTTGAAGTCCTGCACCAATTAGCTCTCTTATCAATGATTTCAATATGAATATAGTACCTCCAAATGCCGGTACGAATCGGACGCCGCCCGATGTTCCTATGCTCTCGGCAATGTGAGAGGTCTCTATGACGTCAGTGAACAAACCGATGGACGAGGCCCAATGGAGGATGGCGGCAGTGTCCTATAAAGACCGGGTAGCCATGCTCTAGGTAGATGCAGTCGTCCTACAGCCCCAATTTCTGCTGAGACTAGATTTGATTGTGAGATTTAGGCATGGCTCTTTTCTCCACTCTTTTAGTGACACAACGCAACTTGGCCCATAAACCATAAATTCCAAAATAAATTTTAAAAATGACTCAGCCAATGAGATTGAGTCAAATTACCTGGTCGTGTCCTTGTGCTGCGTTCACAACCTTATCGTTGATTTGCCAGGCGACAAGTGGGTATATTCCTGAAAGCTTGTACATACTCTTCACTGGTATTCCAAGACATGGATACTTACCGTCTTTCATACCGGCATGCAGGGTATCGCCGAGGTTGACCATGACGAATGTTCCTGTAATAGACCGTTATCCAAGTCCAAATTAGTCCTGGTATAGTGAATTCCAAAGTGCATTCCATACCTCTGTGCTCTGAATCACTCGGTTATCTCTGGCGTATAAACAAGACCGCGCGAATGGGAGCGTAGCGAGCTGGGATGCACGTAGGGATTCACTATGCCAACTCTGGTCGAAATACTTACCAGTCCCCAATGATATCATGGTGTCTCCTCTCTTCCAGCACCCGCATCCAAACAGAGCGGCTTGTTGATCTCCGAGCTTAAGATATGCATAATTCCTATTTCGTTTATCAAAAATCTATCGGAATTGCAAACTCGAATCAACATGAATAATGTAAGCTTACAACGGCAGGGACTTCCATCGTCCGGCCAAACGTCGAAGGGTCGGATGTGGCCAGTGAGCTGCCGACTATGGCCGAAGGCGATATGGGAAGAAGCAAGGATGTGGGGAACTTGGACAACTTCAGCACTGGCTGACTGTAGTCATTCTTAATGAAAGTATCATGGGCATATCTTCGGCAGTATGACGCACCACGAAAATATCGTACAGGCCAGTGCTGGAGAAGTTACTGATCTCTGTGAGGAGCGTCTAAAATATAGATGATTTATGTATGATCGATTAAAATGACTATTTAATCATTTTGTTATTATTTAAATGGATTATCTTTAATATTCTTTGCATACCTTGCCACTGGTAAGCTTGTGAATGAGCCAGCTTTCGATGCACCCGCAGCATAAACGACCCGCATCAACAAGTGCACGCAGCTTCTTGTTCTTTAATATAACATCATCATTTCAGGATGTTATACATAGCATGCTTGAGTGCAGGGAGACTGAGGCAAATAATCTTGAATGCCAATTCCAGCAAACAGTCATTACTGAGGAGGAATCTAAGTTCAGGTTGGAGTAGATACGTATCGTAAGAGTAAGGAATCATCTTCCCACCTGTTCCAAAACACTCATGACCCTGCTGACAACCATTGATGGCACGAATGAGAGGGTGGCAGCAGCTCGATATCGAGGCTTGCCAACGATCGAGTGCATTACACCGCCGGCCATGTGGAGGAGCTGCAAATTTTCGTTAAATGCGGTTACATTTACTAGTTGTACGTTCTCGGACAGTGTCTTTTGCACAATGTCGACATTCAATTGCAGTTAGATAGCACCGGCCTTTTTCTTTCATCGTTCACCAGAAACAATTTGATGTAACTCGTTCTATTCCCCGCAAACACCACTCTAGTCCGCAAGAATGCAGTTTCGCTGATTCCATTCAAGATGTTCCCGTTCTTGACATGATCGAATTAACAAAAAGTCATCCATTGCTCATGTGATCACACCTCAATTCAGCTAATTTCTCTGTTCCACTGTCCTCCGATGGCAACGACAATGATTAATTATTCTCCTGTGTTGGCAGAGAGAACCTCAAAGTACATTCTATCACTCTCTGCTCTCCATCATGCGGTCGTTTCTATACGCTAGAGACGACCACGTGAATGAGAGCGTAGAGGGACGGAACGCATTTTGGGATTCACTCTGCCAAGAGGATTGTCTACATTGTTTTGAATTTGCAAATTGAACTTCATCTGTAGTAGGCTTGGAGTAAAGAACAAGGTAATTGCTTAATGTAAAATGATGAATCAAGCACCTTGAGTGACATGGAAGAGTTCAATCGTTCGCACTGTTTCCGTCCCCTCGCATCGCTCCACACAATGAAGTTGCCCAGTTCTTGACGAGTTTCTCTGAAAAAGAGCCGTCCATCGCGTGCCGTGATATGATAAACAAAATGCAGTACTTTGGATCACTATGACATGAATGATGCAATAACCAACTTGTCCCAAATGACGAAGGTGTTTCGTTGATTACTGAACGTTAGCGAGATTTCCGTGTCGGCGGGGGCTTTTGTGACTGAAAGTGGGCTGTTGTATCTGTTCTAGCTTGTGTGTGTAATCCCGTGTTATCAGGGGTTGGTGATATCTGCACTTACCGACTTCTCCGACCACCTCGGTGAACTGTGTCCAGAGAGAATCTGGTCGTATCTCGACTGTGTTGCTGTGGTGCCCGCTCACGTCCACTTTGAGCTGAATATCTGACTGTTTGTGTTCACGATGCTCGTGTGTGCTAATTGGCCACAAACATCCTCTTGCGAACCCTCCCTCCACTCTCCCGTCTAAGTTCCCCTAACCTCACAGACTCTCACTACCTAGAGATGACAGCTGCGAGCAATGATGAGAGAATAATGGAGGGATGGCTGGCTCTACCACCCCGCATCCTTCAGTCTAGTCACTCGCCCAGACTGGCCCCGATCAAATGTTCAAATGTGAAGACCAAGGAATCAGAAGGCACAGTTTTTCCGTAGCTTCACAAACATCAGTGTAGGTGAGCAAATAAACAAGCAAACTATTGGATATTAATAGAAATTTAGAATTTTTGTCAATTTTATGAAAGAAGTCAATATGGGTAAGATCCGAAGCTCTTTGACGTTTAGTAGGGGTTCTAAATCGTTAAATTTGTCGTCATTCTTCTCCGTAGCGCTGTTGTATATTAGAGGGTGGGGCAACTGCTCGGCGGAGAAGAATAAAGACAGATTTACCGAGTTATAACCCCTGATGTTTAGCCATGATGGCCCAGAAACAATGCTCAAGAGATTCGCGGTCAGGGTTGTACGTTCCACAACTTTCCTTCTCAGACAGTTGCTAACGGAAAGGCAAAGAACGCCTTCTCACTCACGTCATGCACTTAGGGCGTGACGTGAGTGGAAAGGCGTTCTTGGAGGAGTTTCTATCCTCTAGATACTCTGTCCTTCTTATCCGAAGTGTTTGTGCAAAGTGCATTGCTTTCTGCTGTAAAGGTGGGTAGTTGAGAAATGCAACAGTAGTGTTCGGAAGAAGTTCGAGAAAAATAAGGTTCGTGCTCACTCTTATTGAAACTGTGAGATTGACGAGCGACATAATGAAACTGTCACCACCAACTGCATATCTGTCGCTTGTGACATGATGAAACTGTATTTCATCAGTCTGCCAGTTTATTAGCAGTGTTTTCTATGTGTGATGATATCTTTGTTGGTATCTGGAAATTAGCTCACCACTTGCGACGAACTAGCCACGAGGTTCATTTGCTCGTCGAAAAGACACGCTCGTATGGTGGTAGTGCCGATGTCCACGGAGAGTATCATCTTTACTGAAACATAGTCTATACTTTACAGAAATGTCCGATCACGGTGTGTGCGTGTGAAACGGTCATATATACATAAGCAATGAATCACAGTATGTTCGTACGGCTAGATAGCAGTAGGTAGTTGTAATCACTTTTACGAAAAAAAAATATAATTAAAGTTCCCAGCCAAAGTAAAATGGCATTAATCAGACCGGAAGCGATGACGGAAGTGAAATTAGGCGACAAATCATTGTGCGCGACTTAGAAACACTAAACGCTGCAGTGGTCTGAGTAAAAACAAGGGATATTTTACATTAATTTGACCTCCGCGGAGCAATTATCTCTATTATATAGGTCAAATGACCAGCAATGTCAGACTATCGTGCATAATTTCAGGACATAAAACATGTGGAAAATGGTGCGAGTTACTCAAAGTGTGCCCTAGAGTGTAGTGGACAAAGTGCGAGTTCCGAGGGCGGGGCGGGAGCAAACGTGACTTCTCATCACATTAGACTACGCGAAGTAACGAGCAACTGGTGAAGATCAAATGTTCGGGCGCACAAACCCATTTGCGATATTTTGTGTAACAAAGAAGTAGATCGTTTTTTTCTTGGTTGTGGGTAGGGATCAAATTTGGGAAAACAAGTGAATCAAAATTCTTTATCCTCGCTACGGGAGAGGGTAGGATTAACATAGATGCGATACAAAATACTACAATATATATAATCTTCATGATGTCATCGACAAGTCGTGACAGTACCATGTATTTTGTTTTTGAAACTCGTTGTACAAATCAAGTGTCGTTTTCTCCATCAGAAAAAGGGGGGGGGGTGAACTACAGTTTTCATTCTAAAACTACAGCAGAGCGGTTGTATTTCTGCCGATTCCCCGCCGGAACGGTGGATATTCTTCTGTGTGTGTTGTTATGCATCAGCTAGTATTATACTTGCTTCATCTCCACATGCGCACAGGCGATATTTGTTGGATGATCACTGACACACAATACAAAGAACCAAAATCCGCATTTTCGCTTTAGATTCACTTCTCGTGTAGCATCAAAACGCGCTTACGTACAGTATATTAACTCGACTTAGCTATTCAATTGAGAACAAACAGGAAACTACGCCATATAGTATGTTCTTTTGAAGCAATGCATAGTTTGTAGATGCTTCCGTATTGGTAGGAGTGCATTTATCGCGTTCTCACATAAGTAGTAGTCTGCAACGTCGACAAGGACCCACCGTTCGAGAATCGAGAATTGAGCTTTGGAATTGCTTGCATTCAATTCCAAGCATAAGTTTGAGGAGTACGAACTTATGGTAAACTGTCTATTTTCGGCGCGAAAATGCCGTGAGATTTTGCTACGTTTCTACGTAAAAGTTAAACAGCTGCATCACTTGAGTTCAAGTGTGATTCGTTACCTCCGAGGTTATCTTGTGCCTAATGTATTGTTACCTAATAGCAAGGTTGCCCCTCTGAAAATGAATAAATGACAATAAATATGCAATCAGCGTTGTTTATCGAATGTCGACAGGCTCTGTTGACAACGTCGGTTTCTGTGAAAGATAGTATATGTTGAACACTGTCTGTATTCCCTGTCGCACCTTCAACTTCCAATGTCAATCTCTACATTTTTACCGCACTCTGTCATTTCGTAGTCAGGATTTTCGATGCGATATGAGGTAACTTCATTTTGAATTACGGTAAGGGAGTTAGACTTCGTACATTGACCCCTGCTTTTGAATATGTTACTGCGTGATGATTACAAGATGTCAAGGCAATTACAACACCATGAAATCATATCGAAGGTAGTGTTTTAGTCGATTCCACTAGCAAATAAACGTCGGGTTCAGTCACATTTTGAACTTCCTTTGCCCTCTTTCTGTGTACATGTTATCTTATAATGGTTGTCACTATGCAAGAAGCTGTTATTTGAGCTTGAACTTTGAATTCTGCATACTAAGTACGCGTTCTTTGGAATGCCAATCTCCCACACAATGACCTTGATTTACGAAGTTAACTGCTTCAGATGTGCACGATATGTATGTGCTACCATGAGGATTTCAAAACACATACCGTCACACGGACATTCACCGTAGCTTTATCACAGTCTTCGTCATACTTGAGCTAGACTGCTTTGCGTATTGTCTAATACGCCGGATTTATTATATTTACGTTATGCGTTTTATTTATGGCGGTTCGGTACATGTTGATTCCATTACTAAAACAATTGCCTTTTTCGCTCATGCGTTTGGGTGAAAGACAAGAGCGCTATTAACATTTGCGCCATTCTGGTGAAGTGAATACTTGAGCTAAAAATTCATGGCGCGCCTTTCTACTACACCAGATGGCTCAAAGATCCATGGTGCACTTATCTTTACCCGTTTTTACGCCCCCGCGAGACCACTCGGAGCAGTCGCCTAATGGACCGCGATGCTGTCATTTACACCTGTTCGAGCTCTTTCTATTGTGGGAGCATTTCAGCCGAAGAATACGTCAACAATCGTATTATTCATGCAAACCAATTTCGTATACCGATTGCGCACCTTATCTCAATTTCGTCCTACGCTATCTCATTTTCATGCTATTTTGTCGTTTTTTCCTGAACAGCAGTCTTGTTTTCAAATAGGTTTGACGCTCACAATCAGCATAGAGGGGCTGAATTTCAATAACTTTGTTAACAGGAATACTACTCTAATCTGTTAGGGACGGAAGACAATATGGGCAGCGCCTCCACTGCTCTGTGCCGACCTTCAACCATGGAGTCAGTTTTCGTGTGCGCTGTTGGCTTGCAAAAGGCACGCGCGAGCGAAATCTTGAGGTTCGTGTTGAATTTATTGATAAAATTAGGGTTACTAAATTGGCAGTGCACTTCTCATTCCTGTAATTTTCGCAAGGCGGTTGTCTTAACGTTCGATTGTGTAAGACGAATGAGCAAGACACTTATCTACCGATTTAGAAACCCTAGAGATGATGGTGCACATTTCAACACCTTGCTCGAGCTACAAATCATTATTACATGCAGACACTCTCTCGAAGGACTCCTCCACGGCGTTGCGGACGAAGAGTATTTGAAGGGCGGGAGGCTGCTTGTCGAAACGTGAGAAGCGTTTAAATTGAAGGTTATAGGGTCAATTTCAGCCTGGTGCTATCATATCCCTTGGTATCGAGGATGATAACTGAAGTGCATAAATTTGCCGAACCAAAGGACGCGCAGCAAGAGTGAGATGATGAGCCGGAATGAGTTGCTTAGAGAAAGGAAAATTCCCCAAGGGCATTTGCGCCATGATGAAATGATGAAACATCGATTTCCCTCATGTGGCTTAAATGTCCACGGCGCTCTTGACTTTCACTCGAAAATTGGTTCATTCCCAGTTACGCAAGACTTGGTCGCCGTGTATTCTTGTCACTACACATGCTTGTTTCCAACTTCGACAACACACAAGCCTTCGAGTCGTACGCGAGAAAGATCATCACCTCGCACGAGGAATACGATTTGGAGATGAAAGACTATATGGTATGGGATATTTTTCAGCATCATTTTTATCAAAAATATCTCAACAAATGTTCATTTAGCAATTCTTCGAAATCTTCGCGCAGTTTCTCAGACATCGGGGTAGTGAGCTAAACGGGCTTGAGGTTAGCTTCTTCCAATACAAAGATTAGAATAGTTTCAGGAAGCCTGGCACGCTCTTGGTGTGAAGTTCTGCATAGTCGTGAGTCGAGGGATGGTCAGCAATGAATTGGAGATACGGCCGAAAGAGGGCTAATGATTCTCGGAATGGGACGCCCAAGTGCCCCAGCAATGGTTCCTACAGTCATTCTGTAGTGGATGATTCTTACCTATAATACGCATTCAGCTCGAACTGTTGTACTTATTATGCACTTTGGATGAATTGTTACGTGCCATTTCATCATATCTCTGTCTTATGTTATAGTTTCCGCATATGTTTCTACCGTGGGATATATAGGCAAGAGTTACAGTTGAGCCCCGTTACCGCCATTAAGTCATTCTCATCACTGAACGAAATGTCGAATAATTTTGAACATTCAATTTTCTTTTTCCTCTCAAAAATGTCATTCTCTTTCGTTTCAATGATAATCTCATATGGCAGTCGAACCGTAATGTACACTGTTCAATGAATAGCACTGACGACGTTTTACCTAGCGGAGATTTTCATCTGAAAAGGATATGTGTAATCGAATGTTAATTCTGCAGCCATAGTCAGCTTTGTGAACCTTGCACATCTAATTAGAGTTATTCTGTCACGTTCCAGAACTATAATTTGACAGATATTAATAGCATTATGCAGCAAGAGATTCTTCAGCTGACCATGGGTTTTAGCGCGGATGAAAGGCAATAGCTCCGTGGTACACCAAAGTTGGCGCAATAGTCAATTTCGCCATTATTACGCAAATATCCACTGCGCAGTTGTGTTTTGTACGGTTTTCGAGCTGACCATGTGGTTCCAACCGGGAAAAGTCAATTACATAGATAGGAAAAACTCTAATTGGCACTTTCCACTCACGGTCAGTAATGGGTATTTATGAATGGTTGTTCGAGCGAATGATAAGGGATCATTGAATGAATAACCTCAATAGATGCGAGCAACTCTAATGCGTGTATCTTTTATTTCCTTTCCTGTTAACTGAGATTTTAAATGCGAAAAATTTCACTTCGTGGTGATTATCATATTGAGAATAATGTAGTCTTTCTCAGACCTTCATTTCTTTTGTAACCTTTATTATTCCGTAATAAATTGTTCTTGAATGTATCTCACGGTTTTTGTTGGGATAGTTCACACTCTGCACTCATATATCTCGGCGGAACCGTTATACATACACCAGGGTGCCCTATTCGATAGACATTGAACGCTGAGTCTCCTCATGAAGTGCATTCATTCTCTCTACATTTCCGAGCTGTTGTATCTTACAGATGATAGAGAACCGTTCGGAGATGAATTAGAGAGAATGAGTGCACCTAGTGAGGCGACTTAGAGGCGTTATGTGATGATCTACTAGGATGTGGAAAAGTCAGCATTTCGTTCCTCTTGAGCTGCCTTTTAGCTGCGGTCAAATAGTCAGCACTGACTATTTCACTCCATTAAATAGTTTGTGCTGATTCTTTGCCCAACGTGTATTGGATATCTCCTGTTAAAGTAAAGATTTTTTCTCAAACTTTCAAAGTAGCCATTTGATCGCATTATTTTCAAACAAGCTTCTATCTAGATGGCAATCCGGAACTATTCTGAACATTTCGAATAATTTCGTCGAAAACGAAGCTCGTTTTTAATGGCCAAATCTGATGTAGTAATAGTCAGCGCTGACTATTTGGGCGGCGTGGAATGAAATGAATAAAATTGCTGATTTTTTGTGCTTCCTTTCCCCACCTTAATGTCTACCACCCTAGCCAAAATGTGTTGAAACAAGTGTTACTACATTTTTGATATGTTGTATCCTGCCCAGAAGCCCTCTTTGTTCGCAGTCCTAACCGCTAGGTTGAGTCGATTTCTATGCACTTTGCTTCCGATTTGGAAACCCGTTTGATTTCACATAATACATAGAACGCCACATCGTATGGTTATTCTCAAGAGATTTGGCTAACGACGGTGGCAATACGTAGGCGGCTTCCATTCGCTAACTGTTATCTCAGAAGGAATTATATATATTTTGTGTCCGCTGTCTTGTGAGAAGTTACTTGGAATTAGGTTGAGTATGACTGAAGATGAATGAAGGTTTTCCCAGGATCATCGCAAGTCCCATTTGTGAATACCAATAAATCATTTGATTGGTTTAGGTTGTTAATATTAGGTATATTATGCGTATAGTTACTGCCGATTTTACATTTATCAAAAAATTCTGCAGGAATCAATAAATGAGACTTGCCATTGCTAACCATAAGAGACTGGATTTTTGTTCATCAACACTAGTCATATACGAGAAATGGTTTCTTTGGCCATAATGTATCGGACCATGATGGGAAAATTGAAGTTAGCAATTCGTTGGATAGCTCTTTTACCTGTAATCGACCACATATGGGAAAGTTCCGCTCAAAAATATTTAAGCTGAGCTACCAAAGTTGACAAGGTGGCAAGAAATCGTTTGGGAAAATTTCTATTGAACTGGAAACTCTTGAGTCAGAGAAATACAGCCATAAATTTCGACCAGCCCAAGCTCGCATTTTTTTAGTTGTTCGTTGGTTCAAGAACTCCCATCCACTAAAAAAACGTTACTGATGATTTCAAATTTTCCTGTCTGGCATGGTAACTTTAGCTTGAAAGCAGCTTTTACGAGCATCGCTTTCTTTTTCTGACATGTTACGAACCGTCAAGTTATATTGTGGCATGAGACCTACTATCTATCGAATACATATTGCCCGATATTCAGCCGTTCTTGGGAACTTGTTATTGCTTTCATGTTTTATTGTTAGTCCTCAAATTACTATAGTTTGTTGTATTTATGTCGATGCACTTCAAATCTGCACAAGAATGGTCGCCTCTTATGATATATTTTATTTAAATTTTAAATTAATGATTTATGAGTTTCTTTGCGTGCGAAATATGGTTGGCACTTTGACTACTTTATGAAATATGTTTCGCAGAGGGGATATCTCCAAATATGTAGCAGCATTGAAACATAACCCGTAAGTATTCAGACTGCTAACCATAGTGCAACTCAACGCGGAAGTGATCCCTTGTCTATAATTGTTGTTCCCTAAGACATACCAGACACTATCTGACTGGAGTGAGATACCCTCGGCACAATCTCAAAAATTGACCCCCGTTCAAACTTTCCTATCTGACTAAGTCGAGGGCGCTGTGTTCAAAAATCAACATCTCAATGTCTGAAAATGAGTTTGAGAGGTAGGAAAAATCGGCAACTTGCGGACTTGAAAAATACAACTTTTTTCCTAGGCGTACAAACCCTATAAAAATATAGTGATTCTTGATCGTCTCGACGGGATAAGACTTTTTGCAGTTGGAACTGTCTCATGAAACTCACATGGATCATGCCAGATGAAAACTTTGAGTTGGATGATGAGCTATTTTTTGTTAGATAGCTTTTGGGATGGGGATATGCGGAAAACACGTTCTGGCTG
>JACMIF010003197.1:0-15347 GCA_014805445.1 Diplogasteroides magnus
TCGGTATCATCCACCTCGTATTTCGTCATCAGATTCTCGAATAAATCAATGAATGTGTCGAAATCTGTCATTTTTCCATCGAACGTAGGTATTTTCAACCCAGTCAGCTTGACATTTGTGCGCTGACGCTGATTGATAGCAGCTCCATCAGTGCCTCCCGCATTTGTTACGTTTGCAGTGATAACTCTTGGTTGATTAGCTAGTGCTGCACTGATGGTCATCATCTCAGATTGAGTTTCCAGCTCATACATTTTTGCTTACAGTTTTCCATATTCCTCCTCAGCTGCCTCTATAGCTTCATCTGGTTGGTTTGTTGTAACATAGTTATCATAATCAACTTTATGAGGCGTCCTACCATCAATCTCCACTGTACTTGCAATTTTCAAATAGGTCGCCAGATGTGCTTGCATAATGTCAATATGCCTCTGGACCTCATACATAGCTGTTTTGATCTTAGTTTTGCAATTCCCAATGTACTGGAGTAATGCATCCTTATCTGTAGGAAAGGCAAAATCTCCTGAAAGTCTCGTTGCAACTTCTTGAACAATAGTGTTCAACTTCGTCTTAGCCTTGGTTACTTTGGTTTTTATAGCAGTTGTCGCCATTTTTCACAATTGAACTCACAACCTCCGAACTCCGATGTATGCTTTCCGCTCCGTGTATGCTGTTCCGCTCCGATACCGCGGGCTGATGCCCTCTCCGAACCGCGGGCTGATGCCCTCTCCGAACCGCGGGCTGATGCCCTCTCCGATGGACTTTCGTCCGCTCCGAATTACAGGGGAAGGACCCGAGTGTCCTGCCCTGAGGGTGAGGTACCTCTAGTAGTGGTAGAAATAGGTTCTAGACGGTCCTCTCCGATACGATGTAGTATAATAGAACCACAATAGGCTTAGTGCTTTATCAATAGAACACTAGAATGTGAAGTGAATAGAATGATATAGGGAGGAGCTTGCAGCTCCTTTTATACACAGCTCTGAGTCATGATAGGGGCGGAGAGAATAGAGAAAGAATCTCTTCTCTACAAGAGATACTACGCTCTTTCGGCTGTAATAGTGCCGAGGGATGTCTTTGCTGTCCTCGGTATCCCCGTTTTTTGGCCTGATTGGCCTGGACTTTCAACTCTGTTTCATTCAAAATTGTTTACCATTGAGGAAGCGCCTTGGGCGGTAACTGCAGGGACTCGTCCAGCACCCCAACTCTTACTCCATGGGCGTCATGTGCCCCGGATGCTACAAGATCACCACGGTCTTCAGTCATGCACGGTATTTTCTCGCACGTTTGCTACTTGTTTCTAGGGTAAATTCTCCTCAATGCATCGTGAATTGTGCAATAGTAATTCTTCAAGTTTCAGCCCGTTACGAGACTGGTCAAACAAGATGCCACTCGCTCGCGATTTGTGGATGCGACACGGTGCTATACCAACCGACGAGAGGAAAGGCCCATCTGACCGAGGGATGCTCATTCAGGAACAAGCAACAGTAAGCATTCTTTATTGTTATTGCATTGTAAATGGCATAGCAGAATGAATTTATGGTGTTGATTATTTTGGTTATTTAGTTTCGCATCGACTGCTTTTTCCATTATGCGAGGAAAAGTTCTTTTCATTGAGCCTGTTGTCGTTGAAAAACGCAAATTTTCGTAATCGGGAAAATGCAGAACATCCTTGCGTGTGAATATACTGTAATTTCTATTTTGCGGTCTCGAGAATTCCAGTTTTTTCAGCGACGGAATGCTCAGTGAAATGATCTTTTCTTTTGTCATTTAATTTATATATTGACCTGAAAATAATCAAAACTAGAGATACTGTGCTGTTTCGGCAGTAATAGTGCAGAAGCATGTCTTTGCTGTCCTCGGTATCTCCGTTTGCTTTGCGGATTGGCCCGGACTTTCAACTCTGTTTCATTCAAAAAAATTTACCATTGAGGAAGCGCCTCGAACGCAAGCTGAAGAGACTCGTTCAACACCTCAACTCTTACTTCATGGACGTCAAGTGCCCCGGATGCTACAAGATCACCACCGTCTTCAGCCATCCACAGTCGGTCGTTGTCTGTGTCGGATGTAACACGGCGCTGTGCCAACCGACGGGAGGAAAGCCTCATCAGGTAAGCCATTTTTCCGTTCGTTTTGGGATTGAGCGGACGGGAAGTGGCTTGTGAGGAACGTTTTAAGGACCGGTGCTTTCTGGTGATCGAGCCCCCTCACCCGTCATTCACAAGGATTTATTCACATGGATAAACAGAGGTTTTCTAGGAAAACAACAGATTTTCTAATTTAAAATAATTGTCCTATTTGTATCAATAAACAAGCGATTTTAAACATTACTGTACATTAAATCTATGGCGAGTCAATATCCCCATAGTACTGTGTACTGTGCATTTTGTTAATGGTCGTAAGTCCGGTTGATGCAACTCGTTTGATTGGCACTCTCTGAGAAGTAACTCTGCTAGTTGAAAGGCGGGTGTTTGTATATGAATACGCTAATGGCCGTGAACACTTTCGACGTTGATCGGATAGGTCAGCCAGACGTGTCCGCCATACATTGCTTACTGGACAGCTACAGTAATCAATCGATAATCCGATCAATAATCATAAAGTACGGTATCTTTATTCATTTGGGGAAGGAAATAAGACTGCTGATGGGTAGAATGCAACAGCACAATAATGATGTGTTTCAACTATGATATATATACTGTTGGAATGCGACAGTGCACAAATGGCATTCACTCGTAGTGAAAATTTCTCTTGAAATTGACGAAAAGGTCACATTCTTCAAGTTTGTAGTTTGATCTTTATAGTTTGTATGATGATTTCCACAAATACGATGACTTCTTCGCTATCGATTCCTTTTCCTTTACACCAACGCTTAAGTGAACACTCAAACCTTTACTAGTAAAAAAACACAACGATACATATAATGGTACTACTGCTGATTCCCGGACCCTAATGAATCGTAGGTTACTGTAGCACACTATCTTGATATAGTAACCCTACTACTGTACTTCTATCGTGATCCTACGGTATAATACAATTGACTACAACATAATGCAGTAACCTACGTCATGCCTCAGTAGCCTACAATGTACTAGAGTCCGGGAATCAACAGAAGTTCCCATATAATACATGCGAAGGATGGAAGAGGGGACAGCCAGTCGGGACATCAATTCAGCATTCCCGAAGGCCGAGATCCTTAAAACGTTCCTCACAAGCCACTTCCCGTCCGCTCAATCCCAAAACGAACGGAAAAATGGCTTATCTGATGGGGCTTTCCTACCGTTCGTTGGCACAGCACCGTGTTACATCCGACACAGACAACGACCGACTGTGGATGACTGAAACTTGAAGAATTACTATTGCACAATTCACGATGCATTGAGGAGAATTTACCCTAGAAACAAGTAGCAAACGTGCGAGAAAATACCGTGCATGACTGAAGACCGTGGTGATCTTGTAGCATCCGGGGCACATGACGCCCATGGAGCAAGAGTTGGGGTGATGGACGAGCCTCTTCAGTTTGCGCACGAGGCGCCTCTTCCACGGCCGTTCAAGGCCTGAAAATGAACACATTCGCATTAAAACACCTGGAATTCACAAAGCGTAACGAATTTATACGATTACAACGTACCAACAACAACGAAAACCTACTAGAAACGAGGGAACAGCCGACAAAACTTTGACGCGCAAAACAGAGTGAAAACACATTTTGAATTTGCACCCTGCATGAGTTGTGTTCCAAACTACAAACTACATCAAACTCTTACTACTGTATTCGAATTTTGAAAATTAGGTTTTTAGCATCTTGCGCTGTCATCTCTTGATGAAAAAATTTAATTTTGCCATGAAAAATAAAATAATCTCCTATGAAGCGAATGGCGCTTCCAGAATTGCCAATATCGCCTTCGTTTTGGCGTGAAAAATCAAAATACGGAAAAATATGGTATTATACCATATTATACCATATTTGGTGCAAAATATACCAAATGCACGGTACGTGTCCAAATGAAGCGCGGTCGGTGGTCTAAGAGTACTGTGGCCAACATCAGAAGAATTGATTCGTTTGTCAACGCACAGCCCCCTAATCTATATAATGCTTCAAAATTCGAATCTTTCGTTGCAAAACTGGACGATAATACTCTAATGTGTCTCATCGAAGCAATTTGCAACATTCTCGCCGGGAATGTACCACTTTCGAGGTCGCAGAAACATGAACTCAAGACTTTAAAGCATAAGATGAGGGTTATGGCCCGAATTCGTAGAATCGGCAAAGCACGACGCGTTCTGAATCAGTCCGGTTCCGGTATTATTGCACCTCTCATTCCCATAGTACTCAGTGTTATTACCTCGCTGCTGCAAAATGGCCTTTAATAAATTAATGCTCATTTCTGAAGATCGACTGGACAGTTTGATGGCGCAACGAAGTCCGTCGAATGACCTTGTTGTTGGAAAGACGGCCATACAATTGCACGAAAAAGAACTCGGACAAATCATTGCGGACCATTCGCTGTCTGAAGATGAAAAGGCAGCTCGATATGCAAACGTACTGCAACAAATGGTAAAACGACTCCATCCTATTCGAATGCCTACCGGAAAAGCAGAGGTTCGTAATGATCTGGCACACTCACTGGTTACTGATGCGCCACTGCAAGCACAGCCGGAAGGCTTTAGCGATTATGCTGACGCCCAATCTATTATGGAGAGTCAGATGACCCTTGCTGCGGATAGTGATAATATAGAGGCCTCTAATGCGGATGACACCCTAAACGTCAGGATGCCACCAGTTCCACCCCCTCTGACTAGTTCCGATAAGGAACGTATGCTTCGGGAACATATGACTGCAAATCCTCGTATATATGGATTGGCACCTGGAGGTGAAATCATTTTGCAAGGTCACGTCATTGAAGACAGCAATTTCGAAGAACTAGTTTCCAACTTTTCAAACGCTTACCGCTGGCGTTCAGCGGCTCCTGTAGGATCGTCGCGACTGTCAGGTGTATTAAAGAAGAGTGGATTTTCACGTGATTTGATTGCCAACAAGGCCAGACGATGGAAAGTGACTCAGCCACAAAAACAAGACGACGAGGGCTTTTCAAGTCAGACCCCGACCTTTCAAACGCAACAAGACGCAACAGCCGACGATCGCTTTTCAGTGCATCGGTGGAGCGGCTTTTAGAGGGAATCTACACGAATGTTGCCGATTCTGCATTTAGCAGTGAAAAGGCCTTGTATAAGAAGGCTCGAGAGCTCAAACCCGAAATTACCCGTCAACATGTCTCTGAATTTTTACGACGCAATCGAACTTATTCTCTACACTTCCCGATCAAGCAACGAAGCAGAACGAACAAAACATGGTCTTCTGGATTGGATAGCGATCATCAGCCAGATTTGTGTGTGGTTACGGATATTTCAAAGCATAACGACGGATACGGATACATTCTCTGTGTGATTGATGTTCTCTCACGTTTTGTTATGTGTGAGCCAGTCAAGAGGAAGACAGGTACGGAAACGGCAAATGCCTATGAAAGCATTGTTCGTCGGACCCGACGCATTCCCTTTCGATTGATTACGGACGAGGGAAAAGAATTCATGGCTTCATCTTTCCAGAGAATGCTACAAGACTCACTCATAGACCATCGTATTCCCGCCAATCATGATGTAAAGTGTGCTTTAGCCGAAGGGCTGGTAAAACGTATAAAAATGTATCGCTATTTCACAGAGTACGACACACTCCGATGGATCGATAAGCTTCAAGACATGGTGCAGGCTTTGAATCATATGCCCAATTATACAATAGGAGGCCTCTCACCCTCTCAGGTTACAAAAGACAACGCGTATGCCATATGGCAGCATCTTTACGCCGACGAGTTCAAAAAGCCCAAAATGCACAAGTTTGCCGTTGGAGAGACGGTTCGACAGACCGGGAATTAGTCTGAGGGATGGTTTTGCCGCTAAACATCCCCCGCATATGGCTAAGGATTTGATTTATGTCTACGCTAATTGCTGTGAATTCCAGATTCTCTCAAACGTCATGTGTCCCTTACTGAAAGTCGTAGCAGTTAGTGGTGAGGCGGGGCAAAATGTGGAACATAGCATAAATCGACCCCATTATGTGCCGGTAAGACAGAATGAGATTGAAAGCATTAGAATTCAGCTGAAAAATGACCAGAACGAAATAATTCCCTTTCATAGCGGTAAGGTTTGCGTAGTGCTACATTTTAGACGAGCTGCCGTTAACGATTGATGTCTTGTGTGATACATAAAGAGCTTTTATCATACCTTCACACTAGTATTCTGAAGACACGTGTCGTTGGTTGTCCTGTTCAAAAAATAGAAATGCACGTGGCATTTGATCCTGATGCTGTCATCGATTGGACCTCTGTGTTTGAGGGCCAAACGCAGCAAATTGGCAGCGGACCATTGGGATTTCATGGTTTCGCATATCAACGAGGCGGATCTGGGCTGGGAGGCCTGATTAGCAAGCTTATTTCATTTGTGCTCCCTATTGCCCAAAAGGTCGGACGTTCAGTTGGTGCAGAGACACTTTTGGCAAGTAGTCGTGTGGTTGACGATCTCGCTAGAGAAAAGACATTCGGACAGTCTCTACGTTCAAGAGGTCGTGAAAGTTACGACACTCTTGTTAATAAAGCAGCTCTAAAATTGCAAGAAGGTAGTGGAAAACGCCAATATACCCGCCGTGGAAGGAAAAGTCGTCAGAATACGGCCTCAACACGTGGTAGGAGAAAAAAGGCCCCTTCACGACAGAATAAAAGCAAGCCGTCACCTAGGAAACGCACCATTAGAGATATCTTTGGATCATGGCAGGACGACTGATTGACGCTGGAAGCAACCCTTCAACCCGCAGCGAGGTTGACGTCTTTTCCATTCCAACTACTCAGGTAATTTTTGATTCTTCACGATGGATTACAATCCCTTCGACTACACCCGTTACGAGCAGTGGGCCTTACGAGTTCCAAATTGTCGATTCTCGCAACTATCTGCAGATGAGTCGATGTTACGTCTCTATGAGACTCAAGATAACAGCCGCCGAATCAAAGTCAAACGTGGCACTTGCAAACTACATTGGTGGTACGTTTTTCCAACAGGTAAAAGTCGAAATAAACAATACCACCGTGTACAACTGTAGCGACTATGCCTTCAAAGCGTACCTGGAGGCGGTGTTAAATCATAGCACGGATCAAAAGAATGGAATCCTTCAAGGAGGAGGGTTCTTTGAAGACAGCGAGGTGGATCTCGACTCTGCCAACAATGCTGGCTATAAAGAACGACTGGCTTGTGCAAAATCGGGCGAAATAGATATCATTGCCCCTCTTCATGTGGACCATTTTACAACCGATAGACTGTTGATACATCACTTGAATATTAATATTCAGCTATATCGCAATAACGACAACTTTGTGTTGGAAAGTCATGATGCGACGCCTCCCGTTGCAACAGTTTCCGTGACGGCAATGTCCCTCTTGGTGAAGGCATACAATGTCATTGGCTCGGCTAGCCTCGCTCTCGAGAAGACTCTATTATCTCATACCGCCAAGTACCCGTATACTCGTACCCGTGTAAAGTGCATATCGGTAGCGGGAGGACGAAACGACTTGCCATTTTCGACCATATTTACAGACATTATTCCACGCCGCATTGTCGTAGGGTGCCTGAGTCAGGATGCTTATGACGGCAACATTTCCAAATCATGTGTCAACTTTAAACCATTTGCCGTTACAGAGGCGAGTGTGGATGCAGGGGGTCGCCTCTACCCCGCTCAGCCCATACAATCATCGTTTGGATTAAATCAATACGCCCAAAGGTTCCTAATGTTCAACGAAAATGTGGGAGCTGTGAGCGAGGGCCGACATCTTTCGATTGGCTACAAAAAGTTCAAAAACGGCTATACTTTCCACGTATTCAACCTGGCGCCCACAGACAGCCATGCCGATTTCGAGATCATACGTGCAGGTACTACTCAGCTACATATGAGGTTTCGGGAGAGAACGCCCGATTCAGGGCTTCAGATAGTAATCTACGCCGAATATGACGGAATGTTCCAGATTGATCATTTTAGAAATATTCACTCCGACCAGGAACCCTAGTTTCCACCTAATTAAAGCATTGATATTCCTATTTTCGTTCATTATGAAAGCTTTGACCACTTTTGAGATTGATAAACTTATGAGAAGACACAGCCACACTAAGCATGCTTACATTGGAGCCTTCCCTAGTGATGGTCGTCTACATTTGCCGGCTTGGAGACCTTTTGCAGCCATTTTCAACACTGAACCCTCTTTCATGCCTGGCGCCCATTGGACGGCTGTCTTTGCAGGAGTGGGGGAAAGGCCCGAATATTTCGATTCACTAGGTGCCGCACCCAACGATGACATGAAAGAATGGCTAAGTCAATTTGTTGGAAAACCCCGTTACACGTCAAGAGCTCTTCAACCTCTTGATAGTGTACTGTGTGGATACTACTGCATGTACTTTATCTTTCAACGTTGCCGTGGTGTCAGCATGCCTAAGATTATGCAAAGGTTCTCGAGGAGAAGTGGCAGGGCTAATGACAAGTTAATACGTCAGTGGTTCAAGCAAACCTGGCGCTTCGGTATCTAGCCATATATTGATAATCTATCGAGATCTACTGATAATCTATTGAAATCTATTAAAATCTATTATAATCTATAATAAATCTATTGATAATCTACGTAAATCTCTAGAAATCTATGATAATCTATCGAGATCTATTGATAAATCTATGGAAATCTAGGGAAATCTCTGGAAATCTATAGAAATCTATAATAATCTATAGAGATCATTCGATAAATCTATAGAAATATATGAAGATCTTTGATATTCTATGGAAATCTATGATAAACTATATAAAGACTAATGATAATTATGATGCCTATTAATATGCAGCGTGAAACTTATTCGAAAGAGAGTGTTCAATCTCTAACCAATTTTTTGGGGGGTTTTCGGGAAGGTCGGAGCGATCGATTGATTTGTCTCTGAGCGTGATTTCTATATTAACACGTTGGGACGTGTTCACCTACACCAGTAATAGTGGTGTGCTACCGTAATCTTGGTAAAATACACCCGGCTAAAATACAGATGCGGACGCTCCGCCCCTCTCTAGAGGGTATAAAATAGAGGGAGGTGGCGGTGCCTCATTCATTTGTGGCTTTTCCTCATCTTCGCGCTGTTCTCCGCCGTGTTCTGGCCCTAGGCGGCATCCCCTTTCATGCGGCTAGATGAAAGGCGGCATCCTCTTTCATGTGGCAAGATGAAAGGCGGCATCCCCTTTCATGCGTCAAGATGAAAGGCGGCATCCCCTTTCATGCGGTGAGATGAAAGGCGGTATCCCCTTTGATCTTTTATGGTCAACGTCCAGGTCATCAGTGATGATGACGTCATCGTCGAGGACGACGGTGGCGGTTCTGGAATGTTCGGCGGCCCTGATACCCATATATGGTAGAAAGTGGGATGACGAAACATGCAAGTGAAAGGGGAACACGAGTGGGGAGGGTAAAGGTCAAGTGGGCACGGGAGGGTGCCTTCGGATGAGTCATCGCTTAAAGGTCAAATTTTGTCTGTCCACCCCGTCTTATCTCTCTTACGTGCTATTTCGTCGTTGCGGAATATGTTTCAACTGTGAGATAAATAGGCTAGAGCAACAGTTCAGTTAGGATGCGTAATATTAGGGTGTCCGGAAAGTTTTGTCACTTTTTCGATTTTTTTGAAATATTTCAATGGAAACTGAATTGGATTACTAAACAACTATTGCATGAATATGTTCACACATGTTTCCCATTAGTGGGTGATGATGTCACTCCTTCTGATGACGTCACGGCAGTCGATTTCCCAACACCAATTTGACCCCCCAAAAAATTCTTCATGCCAAATTTTCTTTCTAAGTTGTCGAATATTCGATGTTAGATATTCTAAAAAAAGGTAATCATTTCCCAAACAAACCAGCATTGTTAGGGCTCAAGTCCTTAATCCATAAGAAAGTTATGGTCACAAAAGCGAAAATTTTAGACTCTCTCAATTTTGAAGTTAGAGGCACCAAACTTGCCAGGTATGTAGAGCATCACAAAAGAAAAAAAATTTGGTGCATAGAACATCATTTTGCGCAAGTTCATTCAGAAGTTATTGCCAAAATTCGCATTTTCGCGAAACAAAAATCACATTTTTGGCTATAACTTCTGAATGAACTTGCGCAAAATGATGTTCCATGCACCAAAATTTTTCTTTTGTGATACCCTACATACCAGGCAAGTTTGGTGCCTCTAACTTCAAAATTGAGAGAGTCGAAAAAAATTATTCCATCAATAACTCCACTCTAGTACTCATACTTTGTGAAGTGTGTTTGATCCGGATTGGAAGCTAAGCTATTCACTCTTCTAGTGCCTATTCACACGTTTTCTTCTTCCTATGAGAGAATGGCATGGAAAAAGTGGACAATGGAAGGAACGGAATCACTTCTGGGAGCAGAAGACAAAAAGTGTTTTTGTAGCTAAATGGAACTGGCTAATAATATTTGTTGTTGTCTCCAGAATCTTTTATCTTCATTGTTGAACATATTTGAAATTATGGAATGATTTCGGGTTTTGCGCCAAATATTTTTACCGATTTTCCATGTTTTCACGACATTCAACCATCAATTCGAAGACGTGATTAATTACTGCTATGTACGGCAAGTCTTTTGCCGGATAGCGAGCGATGAGCGAGTATTTATATTAGGTTGGCCGGAAAGTAATGTCCGTATTTTTTCCACGTGCTGTAAAGCTGCGAAGACTGATTTCAAGTACCTGTCACCTATACCATAGTGGACTAATAGTCTGCCCCTACTTAGCCAACTTGAGCCGTGATGTCACTCCTTCTGATGACGTCACAGCAGACGAATGACCAACACTATTGAAAACGGGGGATGATTTCCGTGGCCATAATTCCTCGGACAATGGTGGGAAAATTAAAGGAGCTGTGCCACGAACTTTTATTCTTTGATATGTGCGAGCGTAAGGTCTAATGAGAGCAAAAACACACAAATTGTCAATCAAAATTATTGTCTAATCCTTCAAGAGAGCTTTCTAACATTTACATTCGAAGAGAATTGACTCTTGAAGCGATTGAACAGAGCGATCAGTTAGGTACGATAGATTGCTGTATTTTTCTCTGTGCCCTCTCTCTTTCCCGTTCACTCTAAGGAACAGTCTGATCATCGCGAGGGCGCTTCCTCGCACCCTTTGCCGTCTCATTTCTCTGGCCTCTCCTTTGATCTACTGGTCTCTCACCTCCCCTAGATTCTCCAACACTAGTTCTCCTTGATCAAAGATCCGTCGTAACCTACCGTACCCTTCAACTTTCACACGTTGTATAAAATCAGAGAAAAATCAGACAAATGCGCGACTTTCGCAGCTATTCCTATCAGAGGGAGACAAATCGAACGGCGCTTCCAGTTTAGAGATGAAAAAGTTCGTGGCACAGCTCCTTTAATGTTAGGTATTCATTGGATAGGCCTCGGTCCCCACTACAACTTAGAGATGTTAGAGCCTCCATCGACAACCCACCGGAAAGTTAACCCGAAAAATCTATTTTCGCCAGTTTTTATGCTAGAGCCACCAAACCTGGCAGGAATGTGGGTAAAAATTGGGGAAATTTTTTGGTGAATTTGAAGCTCTTCATTCACTATCTGACACAAGATATAGACGAAAAACCGATTTTGGCAAGAGCCAAAATGAACATATTTCAAATTTTCTCGCTTATCTTTTCGCTAGATTGGCAATGGAGGATCTAAAGTCACTAAATTACATTGTAGCCCGAGGCCTATCTGTAGAATAGATAATTTAAATTTTCTCATCGTTTTCCGCGAAGTTATGTTTTTTCTCGAAAAATCTACATTTTTTGGTCAATCGAATGCTGTGACGTCATCAGAAGGAGTGACGTCACGGCTCAAGTATGGTAAGTAGGGGAAGTCTGTTAGTCGACAATGGTATGGGTGACAGGTCCTTGAAATCAGTCTTCGCAGCTTTACGGCACGTGGAAAAATTCGGACATTACTTTCCGGCCAACCTAATAGCTTCGTAAGAGAGAACAAAGAAATCTTACCAGCTGTCTGACTAGGGAAAAGCGAACGAGACCGAGATAACGGCACTAGAACGAGAAATGAAATTTTTGGCATAATTCGGCAGTCTCGTTTATGATTAGTCTCTCATGCAAATACTTAACGAGACTAACTAACGAGACCTGGTCTCGTTTTACTCTCGTTTTTTTCTCACTCATACCGCGCTGTCTTACAGGACAATGAGAAATGAAGGAGGAGAGTCGACATCGAAATTAGGGTTTCAAAAACAGTAGTGAGAATTCTACTACTGGCTGATTTTCATACACAGTAGTGGATGCAAATCACTACTGATTTTCTGCCACTACCGAACCATCATCTTGGTCGGTGAGAGTGAGATGACCAGTACTACTGGGTGGTCAACCAGTAGTACTGGTCGGCCGGAGAAAGAGCGAAAGCGTTGAAGAGAGTACAGACGGAAAGCGCGCCGATCAGGGCAGGAGTACCATGAAAAATGATGATGGGGGCATTAGGCCATGCATGTAAATGCATGTAAATTAAGTTCGCATCGGCCTACTGCCTCCCTTCATAATTTTTCATGGTGCTCCTGCGCTGACCGGCGCGCTTTCCGTCTGTACTCTCTTCAACGCTTTCGCTCTTTCTCCGGCTGACCAGTACTACTGGTTGACCACCCAGTAGTACTGGTCATCTCACTCTCACCCACCAAGATGATGGTTCGGTAGAAAGTGCAACAAGTATTCCGACTCTCATTTCGCCACCAGTAGAAGGAACGACCGGTAGTACTGATTTAGAAACCCTAATCGAAATGTATGTTTCAGTGATAACAAAGTCTTTACTGCCGCACGAGATTCCGAGGCTAAAACGAGACTAGGAGAAAACGAGACTGCCGTTACGAATTTGCATGTAAGGAGGGAATGAAAAGAGACTGCCGTGCGAGGCGGAAAATTTACATTCCTCGTTCTTTGTCAGGAGTCTCGTTATAAACAACCCAAGTCTGCAATCTCGGTATGAGGCACGGTGTAAATCACAATATAAACAGCAGACGTGAAACAAAGAAAAGAACTTTTTAAAAAAATTTCTCAATGTATCAAAATAAATAAGCATTTCCATTGTTTCAAGCACAAATCAATAAATAGCAGACATGAAACAGAATATTCTTGGTGTTGAACTTCCGATGAATTCAAGCAATAAGCATTGAAAATGTTCTGGATTGTCTTTCACCCTACTTGACTCCAGTATCTCTCATTCCCCACAGTGACAGTCTCTCATGCATGCTAATGACATATGTCCAAGTGTGGGAGAAAACAGAAGAGTGAAGAGCGAAGTGCGCATTTAAGGGAACCGGTGTGCCCTTGACAAGAGAATGACTTATGGACCGTTTTTCGTCCATGCGCACTGGTACGTCATTGCTCATAATAGACGACCGGTTGACTGAGAGCAGTGAAAAAAGTCAGTCCAAAATGCATTACTTACCATTCAGTTGTAGACAAAAGGCACAGTTGATTCAATCGATAATAGAACCGTGGAGAATACAAGATGGTTAGCACCTGCAGGAGATGAGTGTTCTGTATTGATATAGCCAATCTGTCTGAGGTAGTGATCTCTTCCTCCAATAATGAAATATATAGTAAACGCGAAGCATATTTTAGGGGTGTTGATATCAATGACTTTTGTGCAATTTCATTCGTCCGCGGAGTGGTTTTCAATTACATGATATAGACAATCGCGCTGCGAAGATTAGACGAATGATACATGTATCAAAATCATTGAAAGTGAAACATAGCATTTTTCCCTGGAATTGCATTTTGATGGTTTCGCCAGTGAATACGCCGAAAAATTTCAGAGAAGAAGGTTCACAAAAAGGAAGGTATTTCTCCAAATATACGGTAACTGAGAAACATAATCCATGAAGTAGTCAAACTGGCAATGATAAAATGCAAGCACTGCCACAAAAATATAAGTGCAGTTTCTAAATAGAGTGATGGTCGCCGTGAAATTCCGGGCTTGGAAAAGAAAGTTCAGTACGATCTTTGAAAAACGATTATCGTATTTGCATAGGATAACCTTCTCATGTTCATTCAACGCTTACACAGGGAGCATTTGCATACCCAGGTATGTTTCACCAAATCATTAAGAAGCCAGAGAAGCCGCGTAAACTGTACGGTAGATCAACGGTGTTTGACTAATTTTTGGACCCTCTTCGGAGGCAAAATTACTGGCGCACCTGCCTATTGTGAGCTATTACAGGATCAAAATGAGTAGCGCAGTAACAACCTGAAGCACTGTCGATCACTTTGAAGTCGATTTCGTCTCTATTGCGACCCTTTCCATCAAATTTACCCATAACATGAACACATATCACAAGCTAAATACTATTATTTGTTGTATCCTATGGCAGACCGGCTGATCGAGCCTCTCCATTCCGAACATCAAGTCTAGGCTATCCGTCGTTTCCGGCTGCTCCAGGAGCTCCAGAAGCACCGGCCGTTTCCAGAGGCTCCCGGTTGTCCAGACTGTTCAGGCGCTCCAGGCGTTCCGCGTCCTCTTTTTCCGTTTTTACAATTCTGTCCGCGGTAGCAGACAGAAGACGAAAACAGTTTGTCCTATGTTTCACGTAAA
Organism: Diplogasteroides magnus; assembly: GCA_014805445.1. Lineage (NCBI taxonomy): Eukaryota > Metazoa > Nematoda > Chromadorea > Rhabditida > Diplogasteroididae > Diplogasteroides > Diplogasteroides magnus. The sequence goes on from JACMIF010003197.1 coordinate 14,699, forward strand.
ACATTTATGATTGTTGAATGATGTGAAGGTAGTTTTACAGCGTTGCAGAGTGAATATCGAAAAAAATTAATAATACAAATCCCAATCCAAATCTCATAATGATTCTCACGTGTTCAATGAACTATATTCATTGCCCCAAAAGTTTCTGGATGGTCTTTCAGTCTACATGGCTCCAGTATCTATCTTTCTCAACAGTCACAGCCACCCATACATGTTTATTTCAGGAGGTGTCCCTAATAGGATAGGGAAAGCAAGCAGAAATGTATTTTTATCTCATCTATTTCCCTATCAGACGATTTGAAAAATGCATTTCTGCCTGCGTTCCTTACTCTAGTGCCCGAGTATGGGGGAACCGGTATGCCCTGGAATAGGGATTGACTTACGAACCGCTTTTCGCACTGATATGTCATTCTCTTTCGATCATAATAGACGACCGGTTGAATGAGAGCACAAACAAAAATCAGTGAAGTGCAAAAATCACAACAAATTCAAAAAATCAAGTGCATTACAAGTTCAATACCAGTATCATTCGTCTAAACTCTGGTGCGAATTTCAAAAACAGTAGTGAGAATTCTACTACTGGCTGATTTTCATACACAGTAGTGGATGCAAATCACTACTGATTTTCTGCCACTACCGAACCATCATC
>JACMIF010003198.1:1910-15342 GCA_014805445.1 Diplogasteroides magnus
TCCCCCCCCCCCCCCCCCCCCCCTACCCCCCCCCCCCCCCCCCGGCCCCCCCCGGGCGCCCGCCCCCCCCCCCCCCAAGGGTGGAAGAGGAGCAGTCGGGAGACACGTCAGCCACCTTGGGAATCCGCTTAGGACTTATATGAGAGGGGCGCGAAGGAGGGGAGAAGAGGACGGGGGGCTCCGCCCCCACCCTTTGCAGCTTCTCCCCACCCTCCTATTCTATAGGGGTCAGCAAACGAAGGCCTGGGTACTGTAACATTCCTTGAGGGGTCGAAGAAGATGATGGTTGTTCACCCTCTGAAGTGGACAGGGGATAAGAGAAGATGAGCAGAGTACACATCATATTTGTCCCCGGTGCCCGAGCAGATTAGTGAAGAGTGATCATTAGTACAGTATAGCTGATCATTAGCATAGAAGAAGGAGAAGTTGTTCGGGTGAAAGACCACGGAAATTTGCGCCACAATGGTAAAACGTACTCTTGCGTCGTTATAACAACGAAAATTTTGGCGCAAATGTGCAAGGCACTCGTGGCTTTCACCCAGTCAATTAACCAGAGATCGCCCTGATCGTCAACAACATTTTCATGCTTTGCACGCCAAACGAGTGGATAGATTCTTAAGCATTGAAGTTTTTTGAGAATTGCGCGGTGGAATCTCATTGTGAAATCGATGTGACAGCCAACTAATAACTTAGCTTGAAACATTTCTTGATTGACTATGAGAGGTAAAACTGTCGTTTAGATCGATATGCTTCATAAATCGCTGCATTAGAGAGACAAACAAAGAGACGACACGAATTCCTTTCCATGCTGACTGACAACTGTTTTGTTGATTTGCTTGAAGGAATTCCCCCAGAAACTCTGTCTTAATCATTGTATTTGAGTGGTACATCATTTATCATTCTGGTGTGAAACATATATCTTTGTCGAAAGTGGTCCATTGTTGACGTTGAGGTCAGAGCGCTTTTTGGAAAGTAAACAAGCACATCTTTTCGCCATGTCAAAATTGCTCTTTGGTACGAAATGACGCACTTTCAACTCTTCCGTCTGGATGAGAAACTGTAGAAAATGGAGACACACAGATGGCTGGACGCTTCTCCGACCTCAGAAATCACAGACGAGAAAAGAGGAGCCTAATGTAAGAAGATGGCTAGAGATCGTGTTTCTTGAAGATAACCCAGAGAAAAAGACAGACAAGAGAGTGCGCATTTTGGAGAGAGTCCAGAGAAAACGAGGGAAATCTCTCCAAGAGGACAATTCTAGACAGCATCACCGAAGAGAAGAGCTGCGAGGAGCGAAGATTGGTGCTCGCTTCCGGATCCGTATTTTCGTCTCTGGCTCTCTGCTGCTACCGTAATCTAGTAGGGTCTCTTAAGAAGGAGTGAAGCAGCAGTGTTTATCGTTGATTGTCGTACAGTGCAATGAGGAGTGTCCACTTTTCTTCTTCTTCACATTTGCACTCTTCTCTTTCGGACAAAAAGAGTATCCACCGACGATCTCATACACTAAGAAGTGACTAATTCAGGCATCTCACAGCATTTTCTCTTCGACCTTACACTATGATGGTGTACTAATCCGAATTTCCAGGTTCTGTAAGACATTAAAAACTCTCAAAACCATCAATGGGATATGTTACAAATTGTAGGCAGTTGATCAGGTTATTATTTTTGCATTTCTCGAAACTGTGCTTATCCATTGTCGAAAAGCGAATACTGGTGAATATGTAGCCATATTGAAACATAGATACTTATTTAATTTACTGTTCACAAAGCCAAGGCCATAAATTACCACCGCCTGTAGGTCGAACAAATGAAGTGAGCATGAAACATATTTGAATGTTCAACCGTGCGAACGTGATTTTCATCTATGAATGATGTTCAATCGTGCAAAATGCCATTTGATGGAAGGCCACTTTATTATGGCAATGATTCGAATGGGTCTATCCCAGCAATGGGATGTCGATGATAAAACAGCAAGAGACGAACGTTCAAAGGACTATTAAAGATGTCCAAACAGAAAAGAGAGGAAAAGATATTTGAACCAACTGCAAAGGGCCCTGGTTTGAAGGGATCGAAATATGTTTCATTCAAGAAATATAGTTGTCGACGGGGAAGATAGTCGTTCTTATCAATTTGTACAGTCGGAAATCAACCAATACGTCAAAATGAACACGTGAAACTGCCATGCAGTAAACTGAACGACTCAAATGCGTCATAAAAGAATCTCCAAGACAACTCGATATTTATACATAATGATTTGAATTAAAGTTAATAAAGCCATTATGTAACGTCAATTGACCCTTTGGAACATCAAGGGTTCTCAATCGGTAACATTTGTCGTCATTCTTCTCCGGATGGTGGTTATCTCAACCCATGATAGACAAAGCGCTACGGAAAAGAATGATCGTAAATTTACCGATTTAGAACTGCTAGTGAACATATCTATTTTACGAGCCGTATCTACCGCACACCGTAAACCTTCTTGCTTGCGGCCTCTTGAAGCTAATATGTCACTCTCCTCAAAACACCGCCGGAATCTGTCCCGTATTTGTATGCGATGCCCCGTCTTTTTGACCTGATAGAGTACATCTCGAGAGGAATGTTTTGATGAGTCCGCCGTCACTCGAGAGAGAACGCCCTATCACTAGAGAGTGGAGAGGAGGCTAGAGAGGCTATCTCCCTCTCTCCCTCGTTAGCTGCCTAAATATTGTCATAAGTGGCGGGTGCCCGACTACTTGTAAGCTCCTCGGCAAACATTCGAGGGGACACGGGAAAGGGGAAGAGAGATAGTGTGATAGAGTGCCCAGGAGTGTTTAGGTAAGGACAGGGAGGGACAAATGAGTCAGTTTGTGTCTCACTGCACTTTCGAATCAATGACAGAAATTTGATGATGGCGGAAGCAAGCACGTATCCCTCTTTTGTGTATTTTGTGACTGATGAAACACGGAGGTAGAGTGGGCAGGAGTAGAGAGGTACGAGACAAGGTTGTGTCGCATCAACCTGGCACTAAATGTATCGGTTTGGTTTGAAAGCATGCCGTCGTAGCACGAGAACTCGTGAACACTATCCAAAGAGCAAAATAGCGATCTGAACCGTCGAAATTCTAAATAGTCGAAAGGAAACTTACGAACTCTTTGCTTTGTTAGACCCACTGTAACTCGTTTGAATGAACTCTGCAAGTGGTCTGACCCGGACTCGCTTATTCCATTCCCTTCATTCTGTTTCATCCATTACCAATTCAGCGCCATTGCCATCGAGCTCAGAGACGACGCCCTTGTATTTACCCAAGATTGCAGCATTTTTTCTTTGTTATATCCACCTCCACCTGAACCGAACCGTAAGATGTCCAGTGCGCTCAAAACAAGAAAACGTACAGAATGGCAGCAAAAAGTGAGATCGAGGGGCAAATAGAGAGTGTGCGATCGCTTGCTGCCCGTGCCTTTTTCGACAATATCTACTGTACTCACTTTTTTGTTCACATCTGCTCAATAAGCACAGTGTTTTCCATTCCCGTATACGAGTTGCTCGTGTGAGGGAAACTAGATATTACACAATCAACGAGTATGTTTCAAGGAGAGTTAATCAAGGAGGAACAATTTGACGCATGATAGCTTGAAACGGTCCGATTGAAACATTCGATAGCATAGGGACTCAAAAAAGGAATTGTTCACGGCGATTCTGATGCATTTATCCTATCCGCATAGCACCGCGTGTCTTTTCACTCCGGAACAGTCTTTGCATACCCTCCATTATGCTCACACGCTTTATTACAACCACAATCTATAAAATAAATTGTACAATCAACGAGATTTTCTGACTCTGTAGGAAAGTCCAAGGAAGCCGATCACATAAAAGAGAACAATGAAGCCGAACATCAATATTTGATCCAGCCACAGATTGGAAGCAGAGAATGAATATGAAGCGAGAACCTGGAAGATACTTTCATTTCACCATTCTCCCTCTATTCCCATATTACGGTTTCGAAATAGGTAAAAAGTGCATTTCTCATTCATTCAATCTCCGCAGAGCGGTTGTCTATATATTCTAATGACAGCATTTCAACAGAGAATAAACGAAATTCATTTTAAGATTGCAGTTTTTCTGCGAGATCGAATATGTTTTACTAAAGCTATAAGTATTGTAACATCCGTGAAACATAATACAGTTAGGAGTTGTCTTATATATTTAACGACCCTATCCCATACCTCATCCCTTGCTTTGTCATCCCACGTTGTCTCATTCACTCCATTCACCCTCGTCCATTGGTTGATGGTCAGAGCCTCGAATCCATATCTGAAGGAAGAATGTGAAGGGAATGATAATGCCTGGGTGTCTAATTCGATTGCAAAGCGTACTTCTCATCCGTCTAATCCCATCGGAGCTGTTGAAACAACCGCTCCAATGGTATCAGACTAGGGTGTCGCTAACGGGACGTTGTTGACAGCCGTACATTCTTAGACGTCATCCTTCATTCGTAGCAGTTGTCAGTGCGAAGTGAGAGACCACTGCTACGAACGAAGTTAGACGGCTAGAAATGGACGGCTGTCAATAACGTCCCGTTGGCGTCACCATATTTCAGACGAATGAGAAGTTTACTGCCGTTTTAGATCCACAGCACTGATACTGACCTGAACCACGAGAGATACTGTATCCATCCAATGTATGAAGGAAGTGCGCCGACATTGGCATAGAGACCTCCGGTGAGCGACAAAAGAGTGAGCAATGGTCCTAAATCAAATGAAATTTGGGTAGAGAGGTTGTCGAATTGGTTCCTTTATGGGTTATATTTCACAGACGGTATATCTCGAAATATATCGTAGGTTTGAAAAATAACGCAGAAAGTATTGAAACTGACAACTATGCTAGAGAGTATGGCTATTTATTTCAGGATCGAAAGTGCGATTCAATTGTCCGTGCACTCATTGTCTATCACGACCGAGATTTGTGGAATGATACCTCCAAGTGAAACGGCCACAGCGTATGAAGGAGATATTGTAGACAACATGACTCCAAAGGCAGATGAAGATTGTTCAATAAGGAGACATATCAAAATGGCCGCCATCACCTAAACATTCATTTTTATTCTATTCTCAAAGTCAATATGGATGGATGATCATTCGGTTCTCTACAATTTTATATTAGCGCCCGGTTTTACGGTTTTAGCAACGGCTCGACATGTCGATCCGTTTGGGCGGCTTTCATTGTGAGATTCCCGTCTAAACGAGGAAATAATCAAAACCAACTTGGCCAAACGAAGAAGAGAATCCGACCATCCAATAGCATATCAACACCATGACCAGCCCGTCCATCTGTAAAGTAACGATGCTTCATCTCAATCTCCTGTCTCTAATATGGTTGCGTATTTGAAAACGATATTTCACTGATCCTATATATCAAAGATACATATATTTTCAATCATTCCTAGTCATTTCATTTAGTCATTCTGCCAACACTTACCGTATTTCATTTAGTCATTCTGCCAACACTTATCTCTACTTACCGTAAATAGAGGAACATACGACAGTGATTTGGAGATGAAATAGGAGAAGATATTGAAGAGTCCATCGTGATATTCCCTGTAGGAAGAAAGTTTAGACATGACATAAACACGTCAAATTTTCTCATTGTTTAGATATGCTTCAATGATTCGACATAAGACTTCTCTAATAGGGACGCTCTATTATTAAAGACTACAATTATAAATACTAAACATTAATCCCCTAATCTTTTCCGATTTATTATCTGTGAAGATCCCCCATTGCAACTCGAATGAGATTGGTAAAATTCCCAAATTCCCATTGGGACACCCGAGGACCAACACTATGTTTTTCGCATCGATAGTAACGTTTACAGTTCACATTTGTATACTTTCCGTGAAGGAACTTCACTACGAAGAGTGTTGTATGAATGAAATGGAATACGTTTCAGTTCATTATTGCATCTGGTCAATGTTATTGCGCACTTATTGGGTGAATACATTTACAATTTATCAATATCATCTAAGTACGCACCTGACTACGAGTGGATAGTCCTGTGGCAGAAACGTAATGATACCGAAGAGAGTTGAGTATCTGAAAGATGAGATTTCAGGATGGGATGAGGAGGGAGATTCTGATTTCGAATCTACTCGAGAAATGGATTCTCTTTTCTCTGTTTCATTCCGATCGCTTGTCTATCATCTACGAGAGACAACCAAATGGGCCAGAGAAGAAGAATGCACGTCACGAGTCGATTCAAGGTTTCTAATTCTAACGTCAGTTCCGCGACTATATAGAAGAGAGCTCCGTTGATGTTGGATATTCCAATGGGAGATAGTGGAGTTTGCAGGTAGAGAAGACCAATGAACAAGCCCATTATTGTCTTCTGAACGTTCTTAGTTGGATACAAACGAAAAAAGAGTTGTCATGCCTGAACGAGTTTTGCCCGATAGAGTGAGGGATTCCTCCAATTGTCCAGAGAAGCACGGTGGAAGAGGGCGGACATCTGAAAAACCAGTAATTATTACGTCTGTTAGATAGACTGCGAGGCCGGTTATGTTTCACGGACGCAATAACTGACAGAAGAACACACTTTATTAATGAAGGTCTGTCAATTTTTTGTAATTGCAATAAGTAAATAATAACTGCTAAAGTTGCATTATAGTTGCTTTATCAGCTGTCGGTCAAGGTGCCTCGATGGCCGAAACACTTTTGTTTACCTGTTTACACTAGAGTGGAGTCGTGAGCAATTCTAAGCTCCCCATTCTCCTCCGAGCTGTTGTTGCTCAACCTCGTAGACAACCGCCAAAATGGGGAGGTTATAGTTGCTCATGACCCCCACTCTAGTTAACAGTATGTGCCACCGTACCTGACTGACCACTCCCACTTTCTTTCTTCCCTCTGGCACTTCACTCGGTTCAATGGCATCCAATTGTGCCTGTAGCGCCTTTCCGTGAGTTCCTCGTTCAAAATGCGAACAGATCGCATCGATGCGTTGCTGGCACTCCTGAACAGGGTATTGTGTGAGGAATATAAATTAAGGATGGCAGTTAGCATGGGAAATCGGATATGTTTCATGGAACGAATAACGGACAGGATAAAGGATCAGTGAAGCATCTCAATGTCTAAATGTCAAATTTAATAGAAATCGAGTTTTGGAACATATTTGCATTTTCTCTGGCAGTGCTCTTGAAGCGAGCGGTTCTCTATCGTTCGCGAGAGATAACTGATCACCAATGATGTCATACAGGAAAGATGCGAATTCGTTCAAAAATTCGATCCGGTAACCGTAAAGCTTAAATGATAGGCGTAAGCGACTGACCTCCTCCTCATCGGGAACGATAGCCAGTGTGTGGATGAAGAGATCGGCAGGATTATAGTCACGTGGACACGGATATCCAGCAGAATTGAAGAATGAAATGCTAGAGGATGGAGAACCGAGAAAGGCGGTACGACCACCAGCGAGGAAGAGGACCTGGAAAGAAGATATGAGGGTTAGACCATGAGAAAACGAGTTAAAGACAGAGCGCCGTAGTGGTGTTAACATGATTAAAGTCTCCATTTCACAATTTCGGCGCAAATGTCTATCATTCGAGAAGACCAACCGAGTCGAAGAGAGCGTAGAGCTGAGAGGCTGGCTGATGGATTGTGCACAGGACTGTTCTGCCGGAATGAGCGATACGGGAGAGAAGTTGGACCACGGATCTGAAGAGGATTTTTTAAAATAAATATGGAAATGGGAAGCTCCTTACTCGTCAATCAGACTGGAACCCCGGATCTATCCATTTCACCAACATGATGCACATGGTTTGCAGTTTGTATACATTACGGGTTATGTTTCAAGGCTAGAATATAGGTTACTGTGAGGAAATGTCCACTGTGAAACATAACCCATAAACTATTGAAACTGTCAACCATAATGCCAAAGTTGTCTGGGCGAAATCAACACTCACTCTGCCATGTAAGAGTCTAGTCCAGTAGTCGGTTCATCACAGAAGAGAACGGCCGGATTGGACAGCAACTCACAGGCGAACGTCAATCGTCGAGCCTCTCCGCCTCAATAAGAATCACTCAAAATTGTAAAAAAAAAGTAATTCCACAATTCGAAAATGGAGTTATCCCATCTAGATAGCACGGAAATCCTTGATTATGAAGAAAAGGTAGGGCAGAAATTAAGAGAAAAACAAATGCGAGTTGAATAGGCACAGTCCAAAATGTATGTTTCACAGCAGACATAAATAGTTCGCGACTCTCCCAGCGAAGATTCATTCATTGGTACGCATTCAGAAGTCAGAAAAAGTAAACATCAAGCTGCGTAAACGTAATAGGTAAACAATAATTGTATCCCGAATAAAATCATAAAAAGATACCTGATATTCCCTTCTTCACTCCCATCACTCCGATTCTCGTGTGTTGACACTTGTACAGTCCCAGTTGTCGCAGTACCACGCTAACTCTCTTCTCCCTCTTCTCTTTCGGAGCCCTCACACGCAGCTTTGCCTATAATTTGTGGTTGGAATGCATATGACTGTAGGTAATTAGTGAAAGTCTACGTGAAAACTATGAATTTTACTCGTTGTTTCCGCCTTTATGTGTTTACAAGTTCACACCTCAGTATTAAGGAATATTTTCCAATGCTCTGCGGTTTGCTACAAGAAACCTCTAATCTACTTACTAATTGTAAGTGTATTTTTAAAATCTGATTCACTTTCCAGCGGTTGTCTCTTATCGCTGATAGACAATCGCTCTGACTGGGTTACTTTTATTTCTAGAGAAAAATAATGCACTTTATGAGTCATTTCGAGGTTTGTTTGCTAGACCTGGTCCGAAGGGTTTTATGTCGTTGATCAAAGACAGCTTGTTGTAATTGAATGATTAGGGTCGCTAAATCGGTAGTAAAGTGCATTCCTCATTCGTCGAATTAATTCTGAGCGGTTGTCTCTAAGAGTGATAGAGAACCGCTCCGATGGGATCAGAAGAATGAGAAATTCACCTTACTATCGATTTATCAACCCTTTTACGAAGACGACGGACCTGTATGGACAGATACTCTCTGACTGTGAGAGTCCCCACGAATAGTTCCTCCTGTTGTGCATATCCAGAAACGGCCGTGATGCCTCGTCCAATCTCAAGCCAACATTTATACATAGTTTAGGGTTGCCACTTAGGCTCACAAGGTCAAACGACAATTTTCGGCCTTCAATGTCAGTCATTTGAGTGATAATAATAATTCTGATGAATCGCATAACACTATCCGACTTTGGTTATTTCGCGAAATTTATGTAATCAACGAAACATAACCGAATTCGCATACCTACAAGGTGCCAACCCTCATGTGAAAGTATGTGAATCCGATTACGTTTCATACCTGTTCAAACTTTCGCTAAACAACCCATCTCGGATTGCGTTATGTCTAATGAATTCAATCACATGTAATATAAAGGCCCCTAGTCAGTAGTCATTGTGGAAAATATGGACAGCACGACAATCAGTTCACTCTTTCTGACCGTTTGTCTATGATCAGCGAGAGACTACAAACCAACAACGAGCAGAGGCGAAAATGCACTATATTTCGAAAAAGTCAGTCGCCAAAGTGCCGACCTTACTCCCCGAAAATAACTACAACTGATGCAAGATCGACAGTCACAACTACCGCTATAGGCAGTATGACTTCTTAGTGTATTACGCATCCTATCTGAACTGTTATTCCTAGTACGCGTCTCACACTTGGATGCCACCCTGGTCTCTCATTTTTACGTGCTATTTCGTCGTTACGGAATATGTTTCAAATGTGATATAAATAGACTAGAGCAGCAGTTCAGTTATTATTGGGTAAGCGAGCCTGGGAAGATGGCTCCGATGACTCCCCATTCCGATTTGCGTTGGATAACAGGCATAAACATATTTCACGCAATATTATATGCAGTGTGTGAAACCTATTTTATTTTGGGATCACGAAATTTGCGCACAGACACTTCTGCACAAGACATTTCTGCACAAGACACTTCCGTGCAAGCCATTTCCGCACAACTCATAACTCCTTCCATTTTCATTTTCATGAAATACTACCGACATAAAAGTTGATCCTCTTGACGAAACAAACAACTTTATAGTTAACGGCAAAACGTGAAAATGAAAAATAAACGAATTATTCCAGAACGGCATTTGAAGCTTCCGGAACACTTTAATCCAATAATAGGATGCATAATACCTAGTTCAGCTAATCTCACCTGTTGTCCATTGACGAGCACCTCTCCATCCACACTGAGTCCCTTGAGATTCCTCTGTAGGAGAGTGTTGAGTAAGGTTGTCTTGCCCGCACCACTAAAATCTTTTCATATTCTCCTACTACGGTTAGATGTTTGACTACTTAAAGGGTTACCTTTCAACACCACTATATATAAGATATAGTCACTGTGAAACACATAGTCGACTCTATCTCCCACCCTCTCCTCTACCTCAATGGGTTTGTAAATTGGTAGTAAAGTGCATTTATCAGTCTTGTGGTATCTGCAGATCGATTGTCTACAAGTTGGATAGACAACCGCTCTGCAGAGATTGGATGAATGTGAAATGCACTTTAGTACCGGTGTAGAAACCGTGATCCTCACCTCGCTCCCATCAACGCCACAACTTCCCCCGGTCTCGCCAGTCCGTTCACCTTAAAACGGACGCATTTTCAGGACGAAACACAACTGCGACATGGATATTTGCGCCATAATGGTGAAATGGACACAAGCATCCATTTCATGCTTGTGGTGCAAATAACCTCGGCGCTCATGTCTTTTCCTCCAACGCTGATTGTCTACTATTTATCAAACCGAACTGCTACACAGAAACTTATAGCGGAAATATATTTATATCCATGACTGTTGATCACAGAAAAGACGATACATTTAGCATGCGAATGAGAGAGTACAGTAATCAGCCAGAGGTGATGCGCGTACAAGGGAAATTACTTGGGAGGCACAATAATGAAAGTGACTTGCATTTTGTAGCAGTTTCCTGCCGCCCTTGGTGACGGACACACAGACATCCTTCCAGGAGAGGGTGATTGGATCGACGGATTCCAGCACCGATTCACTGAAATCATACTATCTGAGAGCGCGGAATCTGTGTAGTTCGACTATAATAACAATAAACACGATTAAAGAAATAGGATGTCGCGTTCAGGCATTCTTTTTTTTTCTCCCCAATCTTGCAGTAAACCTTTGTTGTGATGGACTGGATTCCGACTATATTTGTCTTTTGATATTGAAATTGAGAAGAAACGAACTTGAGTGAGCACGTTCCTCCATATTCAGACTGTTCGGTGAGAAGAAGAGATTGAGTCTCCGGTTCTAACATCTCAAACCTCACTCTTCGTCTACTGTGGAGGTCTCCAGACGGCGATGGTAGAATTCTAAAGTCCCATTTTTTATATTTACATCTTATATATCTGGCCGCGAATAGTTGAAAAATTCGAAATCGAGTCATTGTGAGATCGATGCGAAAATGTGCATGTAAGAAATGATGGACAACAGCTCGCACACGATCACACAGAGAAAGAAAATGTAAAAGAGTTCCTAAAGTCGATCCATGACCATACAAGATCTATACAAGTACACTGATCAACTGGTCCGCCGGTCTCTTCCTATCTTATCGATCGGGGGAAATACCGCCAAATGATAAGACAAAGGGAAGAGGGCAGATCAAATGAGGAAGAGGGCAAATGAGTAGGGAACTCGACTTATGGGCCGTTTACCGATGAGTCGTACTCTATCGCACATCATAGACGACGGGGAGAGTGAGAGTACAGACAAAAAGCAGTCCAAGAGTCGTTCCCCATAAATGAGTATCGTTCACCGTTGGTCAATGAATGTTCGATTGATAAGAGCTCATGGGGAACACGTGATGAGCACAACTCCTCGTTACTAGCGAGCGGAATCCAGGCAGAAGTGCACATTTCTATGTTCTAATTCCCTCTGAGCAGTTGCCCATCCATGAGAGAGAACATTCTGTGGGAATTAGACGAAAGAAATGCGCACTTCTGCTTGGATTCCATTCCCTATTCGTTACAGAGTACACTCGTATACTGGCTAATAAATGCCTCAAAGAGAATAAATTATTTAGCTCATTGGTTCAAACCATAAAAAATGCAAAAGCCTTTCACAGGTGTTCAATTTTTTTTGAATTCGTCATTCCTGCGTGCTCGGATGCAGTTCACCAGGTCAAAAGCCTTGTCGTGGTTGAATATAAGTCATTATGCCGATAAGGTTTCGAAATCAATATTCAGGTGTATTTGTCATTCGTCTAAGCTCATTCCCACATTGGACAGCTCAAAGGGGATTAGACGAAGGAAAAATGAACATGATATCGAAAACGCTCATTACAATCGGCTGACGACTGTGCACTCTCTCATTTGCACGTTCTTTCGTCGTTTCCATGACTTCATTTGATACTGCTCTGTAAGTGCAATGGTACGATAACTGTTCCCGCCAGCCCCTTATCCAACGGAAAATTCTCGCGAAAGAGGGTTAAAGACTGGAGCGTCATGACTATTTGCGCCATGACAATATGGACTGCTTCGTCTTCAGAATGCCGAGAATGGTGACGCATCTGTCCATTTGACAATTACGGCACATATATCGAACCGTCTTTCACCTTAGAAGGGAAGATTCCAGATCTGAAAGAGATCCACTACAATTCCATAAACCGTCTAATGCATTTGGTCATATTGCATAGGTACTACGGACTTTTATTTTCTTCTGATTGAATTCATTTGATATGCATAATGCGAGATTGGCCTTTTCGCTAAATTTATATTATATAATGAATTAAACATAATCGCATTCACATACAAAGTGAGAGTTGGCCCCTTATATGCGAATTCGGTCATGTTTCATTGATCACATAAATATCGCGAAACAAAGAATCTCGGATTGTTTTGGCATCGACTGTGTGAATTACTCCAAATTTCAACCCAAATCAAAGGAAATCTTGAATCAAGATTGGACGGGACATCACAGCCGTATCCGGATTTGCACAACATTAGGAACTATTCGTGTGAACTCACAAAGTCAGAGAGTATTTGTCCATACAGGTCTGTTGTATCATTCCCTCCATAGAATAAGGAACTGCCCACCACTCTAGACGGCACTAGGCCAATCAGATTGATGGGAAGAACATAGAAAAGTGCTATCTTTCCGCGGGTTGAGAAGGTAAATAGCGCCATAACAAAATGTATCAGGATGGGATGGAAATGGGAGCAGCTAGCATACAGTTTTATTACACATCTTTGGTCCTGGCTTTCGGGGGAGGAGACGATCATAAAACAGAAACACTATACTTTTGTAATTTTAAGGCCAAATTGCGAGTGAGGCTCCGAAAGAGAAGAGGGAGAAGAGAGTTAGCGTGGTACTGCGACAACTGGGACTGTACAAGTGTCAACACACGAGAATCGGAGTGATGGGAGTGAA
>JACMIF010003199.1:0-15338 GCA_014805445.1 Diplogasteroides magnus
GCTCCCCAAACAAAGTTTTAATACTCCTACGATTACCCGCCAACTGGGAGAAGAACGAGGTCCCAGCTGCACGCAGAAAAGTTTTCGGTTTTTTCCACTATTTCCGCTGTAACTCCGCGAATACTGCGAATTGAGCGAAGAAAAAAATCACGGTTAACGATCGTTCGGCTGGCTACAATTAACAGTTGAGAGCTTCGAGGTAGCTCTTTTGCCTGAGCCAGAGTGATGCTAATTGTACCGTGGAGGTGAAAAAGCGCGCGAATCGGCCAACTTCGAAAACGCGTGCCGCGGCGGGTTATTGCGAAAGAGGCTGGTGATGGTGGCAGCTATTGAGGTCTTGTGTGGGGAGTCCATGATAATTATGGGCAGTGGCTAATATCCGCTTGGACGAAGATAATCGATGTGACAGTAGTGTTGCTAAGAACTTGTGGCTCAACCTAATACCTACACCGTTTCCTATATTCCTTCTGCTTCTTTCTTCTGATTCCCAATGTCCACACGATTCTGTATTTCTTGTTGGATAAATGTTCTTTTATATGAATAAGTCCATGAAGAAAGTACAAAATATGTTTACAAATCTGTTTAATTATTCATATGACGTTCTAATGCCTTAACAGCGAAGAAGGAAAACCCCTGAGGGTCACTGAAATGCTTTGGTACGGAATTCCTGCCGAACGATTTCAAAAGTTACGCTGTTTAGCGGCTACATAAAGATGATTTAGCAGCGCACCAAGGAGAGACCGGGTGGTGTCAGATCGGTAGTTTAAAATGCCTCTCAGAGTGGTAGTATTTACTGCTACCAACAAATCCGTAGTTTCAACTGCTCCCGAAACTACCGCTGGGCGGTAGTATTTTCTTTGTGTGTACATACTTATGCATGGTTGAAAGTTACTATCACCATAGTACCCAATTTTTAAAATTTAATGCGTAAGTCGTTGCTTTTTGGTCTTTGGAACAGTATAAAATCATTAATTATTAGAATTTCTTTTGTTGTGTATACGTTTGTTCGATTTTCTGTTTTTTATTGCTCGATCAAAAAATCACTAGCTAAAATTTACCTAAAGTGCACATTCAAAAGCACATTGCATGCACCGATGAAATGATCGTCTCACTTCCTTCTGTGCAGCCGGTCAGAATGGAAGTGAGACACTCATTTCATCAGTGCATGCAATGTGCGTTTTTGACTGTGTACTTTAGGCAAAATAGTTTTTGATCGAGCGATAAAAAACGAAAATCGAACAAAAGTATACACAATAAAAGAATTTCATACAATGAGTGATTTAATACTCCTCAAGACCGAAAAGCTACGACTTGCGCTTTTGGTTTTTCAAATTGGATCCTGTTGTGCTAATAACGATTAACCGTGAATAACTAGCCGGAATCTTGTTTTTGACCCTGACCATAGACCATGAAATCGAAGCTCTCGGTATTGCCCACAACGCCAAGATCGCAGAATTTTGAACTTTCTGAATATTTTTCGAGAAAATGATGTTTTTCGCAATAATTTTAAATTTTCTTTCGTCATGTCGCAAAATTGGCAATTCTGTGATCTTGGCGGGCAATACCGAGAGCTTCGATTTCATGGTCTAAGTCAGGGTCAAAAACAAGATTCCGGCTAGTTATTCACGGTTATCCGTTATTAGCACAACAGAATCCAATTTGAAAAACCAAAAGCGCAAGTCGTAGCTTTTCGGTCTTGGGAAGAGTATCAAATCACTCATAGTTTGAAATTCTTTCATTATGTATACTTTTGTTCGATTTTCGTTTTTTATCACTCGATCAAAAACTTATTTGCCTAAAGTGCACAGTCAAAAACGCACATTGCATGCACTGATGAAATGAGTGTCTCACTTCCATTCTGACCGGCTGTGCGGCTGTGCGGCTGTGCGTGCTGAATGACACATTTCATCCTCCCACCATCATAGTGAACGGTCGTCCCTTCTTTCGTCCAATCAAATCATGGACGATTCACAGAAGGAGAGAAGGTATTCTTCCAATATAGAGATGAATAATGTAGTGAATTTGTTCAGGAGAATGAAAGAGAAGATTGTGGAAGTGGACAGAGACACAAATACGGTTAGTATAATATTTAAATCTGTATATTATAATATCATAGTTAAATCTTCGCTGATTTCAGGTCTCGCTGTCATTTCATTTCAAGGGATGGATACCCAACAAATACTACACCCTTCTGGTATTTCTTCATATATTTTAATAAATGGTTAGCTACATATTAGGGTGTCCGGAAAGTCTTTAGACTTTTTAGATTTTTTTTTGAAATATCTCGATAGAAACTGTATTCCATTTCCAAACAACTGTTGCATAAATATGTCCAGGTCCACACATGTTTACCATTAGTGGGTGATGACCTCACACCATCTGGTGACGTCATGGCAGTCGATTCCCCAACACCAATTTGAACCCCCAAAAACAATCTCATGCCATAACTTTTTCCTAAGTGGTCGAATATTCGATGTTAGATATTGTAAAAATAGGAAATCATTTCCCGAACAAACGAGCATTGTTAGGGCTCATGCCCTCAATCTATACAAAGGTCGTATACAAGTCCTTGGACACTCGTTTAGACATACTGTAATTTCAAGCAGACTGATAGTTGACCCCATCCACACTAATCATAGACACCCCACATTAGTCCATATGTACCGTCCATAGAGAATAAAGCGGTCGTTTTCTCCAAATTTATGAGAATTTATCATAAAATCACATAAAGTGAACTAACTCCTTTCTATTACAATATTTTGAAAAGCGATAAACTGCAAAGTTGCTCGTCTTGTCGAGATGTGCAACGTTTCTGTTGACAGCGAATTGGTATCTTGAACGATAAAAGAGATAGTAGCGCTGATATTCATACGACTAGCCGCTAATTCCCTCCATCCTCTCCCCTCTCCCTATGCTACCCTCTCACCTCCGTTCAATTAGCGCCTAGCCGTATGAATATCAGCGCTACTATCTCTTTTCTCGTTCAAGATATCAATTAGCTGTCAACAGAAAAGTTGCATATCTCGTCAAGACGAGGAACTTTACAGTTTGCCGCTTATCAAAATATTGTCATTGAAAGGAGTTAGCTCACTTTATGTGATTTTATGATAAATTCTCATAAATTAGAAGAAAACGACCGCTTTATTCTCTGTGGACGGTATTGCCACTAACATACCCTTCGGAGACAGCGCGTATTCTAGGGGCGATTTTTCACATTGGTGCGATTTTCGGGGTCTGGAGCTTTTCCGGGATAAAAATTCGTCCTACCTCGGACTGAAGAGTTACAAAATAATGTAGCCTAATGATCGACCCTGAAGACTGCATCATCAGCTCGCCCAAATTTCAATGCTCCTATTTCCGCGTCCGGAACCGGCAATTAGGCCGGGAGCCGGTTCTCACTTCAATGGTGTACTTACAGTACCTAGTGGTATACCCACACCAAATTTCAAGACCCTAGCGGAATCCAAGCAGAAGTGCACAGTTCTGTCGTCTAATTCCCTCGGAGTAGTTGTCTCTCGTACGTGATGGACAACCGCTCCGAGGGAATTAGACGACAGAAATGTCCACTTGGATTCGGTTCCCTAGTCGTTTTCATAACGGAATTTACGAGAATGTGGCTACAGCAATTATTTTGGAATACCAAAAAAGCAATTCGAACAAAATTAATTAGCTCAATTTCAGATTAGAGAAGTCCCTTACAAAGTATACTGCGAGCTGATAATAGAAGGCGATGAATTGGGCGATACCTGCATTGTGTTCGTTCAGACTTTTTTAAAACCTTTTGAGGAAAATTCGATTTTCCAATTTTTAATTGCTTCTTCCGTTTATGCAACGTGCGAAAGTTGAGACTTAGAGGGATGCTTCGGTCGGGAAGATTTATTAAAAGGACATATTCGTTCAGACGTATTGGACGAGAAGATGCAAGAAGGGAATTGGCTTTTATGTCCAAATGCTCTCATAAAGACGAAATGTCCACATTGCACGTAAGTCTTGAGAATTTCTTTTACTGATCTTCTGAGAGCGTGCAGCCACAATGTACAGAGGTTCCCGACAGCATTTTTTAAACTCCGAGGTGAAATATTCCCTGACTATATAACACCCGTTGATGACGATAGCTTCCTTGGTTTGCCACGAAAATTGGCCATTTATTTTTATGTCCTTAGGGCCCTTTTGCCTTATTCTCATTTCTGAGCGATTTTCACCGTGACAAAATGTTCTGAGGTGCTGACTGGTAGTGATGTATGCACCATATAATTGTTTTGAGTTATTGTTGTATATGCAAATTTCAGATAAATTCGAGTTTGAAATTTTTAACAGAATTTCCAGGTAATTACCGACCATCACCTGGAACAAAAAATTCAAAATCGATTTGAAGTCTCGATGTTTATGGAGGTTGCACAAGTACATTTATGTACTACAACCGAAATTGTTTGGTTGCCGCATCTCGCTCCGCTCAAAAGATGCAAATGTCGAAAAATCCGACAAAAACGATAAATATTCAAAAAATCATAGCTTTTGTTATACTTGAAATTGTGCGCCCTGCTCTCTCCCATAAACCCGGACTATTAACTGATTCATAACAAAAAAGACCAGGTCTTTTCAATAAAAATGGCAAAATCAGAAATCTTTTTCTCAAAAATCATTTTTCTCGTTTTCAAGAAAATCCCTTCTAACTTTGATAAGTGTCAACATTTCCATGCTATTTTATTACAGATTCTGAAAGAGCACTTCAAGAACTACAAAACCCCACTACTAGTTCTTTCAAATCAGGCGCGCGTTTCCGAAATTTTTACGCTTGACTGTCATGGCTCATTTTTGGCCATGACCAGGGTATCATGGTGTGAAAAACCCATGATCAAGGATCGGCATGGGGTATGCTTTTTGAAGTGCCCACCACACGTGATGATTGCAGAACTACCAAGTATGGGCAAATTGTGCCTCTCTCGTTTTAGAGATCGAAAAAGTCGAAAAAATTGAATTCCGACAAAGCTCGGTTTTAGCATTAATTTTTTTTTTTGGGAAATTTTTTGACTCCAACCTGAGCTTCTGAAATCAATTTTGTACCGGGTTATGATGATTTGAATGATTTTTCGGGGAAAAATGAATAGAAAATCATAACTCGGTTCAAAACTGATTTCAGAAGCTCAGGTTGGCGTCAAAAAATTTCCCAAAAAATTCTCTTCAAAAATTAATGCTAAAACCGAACTTTGTCGGAATTCAATTTTTCGACTGTTTCGATCTCTAAAACGAGAGAGGCACAATTTACCCATACTTAGTAGTTGTACAATCACCACTTGTGGTGGGCACTTCAAAAAAGCATACCCCATGCCGATCCTTGATCATGGGTTTTTTCACACCATGATACCCTGATCATGGCCAAAAATGAGCCATGACAGTCAAGCGTAAAAATTTCGGAAACGCGCGCCTGATTTGAAAGAACTAGTAGTGGGTTTTGCGCACAATTTCACAATCACACAATCAGGGCGCAATCGCACAATCAGGGCGCACAATTTCAAGTATAACAAAAGTTATGATTTTTTGAATATTTATCGTTTTTGTCGGATTTTTCGACATTTGTATCTTTTGAGCGGAGCGAGATGCGGCAACCAAACAATTTCGGTTGTAGTACATAAATGTACTTGTGCAACCTCCATAAATATCGAGACTTCAAATCGATTTAGAATTTTTTGTTCCAGTACCTACCCCATATGGTCGGTTATTACCTAGAAATTCTGTTAAAGATAACAAAAAAGACAAAGGCAAGTACTTGGGCTCAAGCAGGACGCTCTTGAAGACATCGTCTGACTCCCAGGCGTGAGGGGAGAGGTGAATCTAGAATGTCAATCGAATACCGAGCAAAATTTGCGAGTAAATTGTAAAGATATCCGCATCATTTTGCCCATAGTGGACGGTCTCTGGATTACAATCTGGTGTATGTCACCAAGCTTTGGTGATGATCAAAGAAATGTCGCTTACGTGTAGTGACGAATCCAGAAGATGTCTAATTGAGTGAATCAAATTGTTCGTGAAATAGCAATTGTCAAAGGCGATCTTGGCTATGGAAGCTCCTTAAATTTCCCTTTCACTAGATAAATGACAATTGTTATCAAACCACTGGTAATCAACTTTGAGCACTCTTGCAATGTCAGCCCAATGATGGGCGATCTATCAGGGAAGCCGTGTGGCAGATCTGAACTCTGACTCTCAACTGCAGATTCTAAATCAGTAGTAAAGTACACTTCCCTTTCGTCTAATTTACGTAGAGCGGATGTTCCTATTTTGCATTGGATTGATTAGACGAATGATAAATGCACTTTGCTACCGATTTAGAAACCCTACTGTCAACCAAACGCAGGTTGTAAAACAAGAGCGCAATGGACATTTGCGCCAAAATTGGTCAAATGGACAGATGCACCATCATTCCACTGCCCAAGTATTCATATCACCATTATGACGCAAATGTTCATGTCGCTCTTGTTCTTCACCACTAATGAAGTGTGTCTTTGTGAATGCAATTGTCATTAAAAAGACATATCGGTCAATATTTTTTTTTCTTCCGAATATCGATCGATTCACCTCTGACACTGCCTGGACATCATTAGCCCAGTTCCTTTTTGTTGCTTATCGTGCTCTGAAGTTGTTGGATTCTCATGTTCCATCTGTCAGACACAATCGCCAGCAGAGGCAATCTTATATTCACATTCAAGCAATACTGCAT
The DNA here is from genome assembly GCA_014805445.1 of Diplogasteroides magnus. NCBI lineage: Eukaryota > Metazoa > Nematoda > Chromadorea > Rhabditida > Diplogasteroididae > Diplogasteroides > Diplogasteroides magnus. Next base: position 6,719 of record JACMIF010003199.1, read on the forward strand.
ACTTCCAATCAGAAAAGGGAAATGCTACATCTCGCAAATATTGTGGATCCCTGAGGAACCTTACCACTACACATCCATCCGAATCACATCTTCTCTCCGTTATAGCCCTGATCTTCTCATATGTTTTGTCTCCGGTGACACGGATCCAATCTCCGAACTTTAAGAATTTAATCATCAAAGCATACATATTTTTGCGAACTAACCACAATGGAGTTGGGAGACTGCAGCTCAAACACAATAGGCTTAAATCCCATCGGCCATATGAACGCCGCAAATTTTTCGTTTTTCACACGAACAACGACTCCAATTCCCTCCTCCATTGGGCTATATAGATGCTAAACCGGTGGCCTTAACGTTAACAATAAAATCAGCATCAGCGATGTAGGGCGGCCATTAACATTCCACGATGGTAGAGTTAGAGACCCTGGTCTAAGCCGATTTTGAAAGAGATTGGACAATTGAAAAATCGTTTGGGGTCCCCCAATGTATAGAAGCGGCAGTAGTAAGTGACAGTTTGAAACAAATGATTCGTTAGGAAAAGTATAAATTTATTTCACCACGTGCGTTCAAACGCACGCGCTGCGAACAATTAATTTCCACAGGAACGGAACCATTTTTCACGGCCGTCAGACGAACGAAACTCCGCCTACGTTTGTCGCAGAGCGCGTTATTTCTCTCGCCTCTCCACGATTGCCCTGCTCTCTCTTCCGGCAAAAAACCGCGCGCGGGAAAATTTTGAGTTGTCTCGACGCGAATGTTCTTGAATTAGAGCTGGCAACAAGCCAAATCTTAACGCCGCACGCGTCGCGACCGCAATGCAATAAAAAGCGCGAGGGGCAAACTTAGAATTTGTATACAATTTGACTACGTTATTCATGTTACAGGCATGAATTGCCGTGTGTTTATCAAGTAGCTATCATTCTATAGTTAATTCGGACAATTTCTGCATCGATGGACAAGTCCAGCAGCCAAAATGAACAGAGAAATCATTAACCTGTAAGCGCGTACATTCTACGTGAAGTGGTGAATGGGCGGAGCCAAAGTGGTGAACTGGTGAATGGGCGGAGCCAAAGTGGTGAACTGGTGAATGGGCGGGGCCCGAGTGGTGAATTGGTGAACTGGGGAATCCGCGTATTTACCTGCCTTTCTTAAGTGTAGGTGCTGAACGCACGTGTTCACGACTTAATCAATTTACTAAGAACAATTATAGTTATTTTCGCCCGCAGTGATATTTAAAAGGATGGTATCGTGAATTTGTAACGATTATGACCATGTATGCGTTGGACTCAAGGACCGAATTGAAAGACTCAAAATACTCATTAAACAAACACATTATAAGATAAATAAACGAATAAGCAACAAACAACGGGAGAAACGAGAAAAAATAACGGGAGCTTATATTCGCACAAGCAGTCTCAAACACTTGAAACACACGGATAAGAGTACTAGATTAACAAGGATAATGAAATACGAATTCTCATTGAGATAACAATTCAGAAAAAACAACAATTGTGGCGATAGATCGATTTGTTGGCTACCGTAATCCTCTGCTACCGTACTCTCAGTCGGCGTCCCAGTACTCGCGCCAATTATCCTCCCTATGACGATGCACGGTCTGAAATAAAAGTATTTGTTGCCCAGCACTCAATTGTCTGAGATAGCGGAAACAACATGTGTCTTTGTAATAATGCGAATACTCGAGCATACGTGCATAATAGGGCTGTCAATCGTAAAACAGACAGTTGGTCTCATGTTCATGTAGACAGCCCTGTGCACGTATGCACTAGAGCCGAAAATCATAGTCTATTTCGAGGATGATGACATTTCCCGACATGACATTTACTCACGGGATCATCAAAACTGGCAGAGTTAGAGGCCTGTGCGGAAGTGTCGCCATGCCCTATTTCATCATAAAAAAATCAGCATTTTCAGTTATTATTTGAATTAAGTCACACTGAATACCGTACATCTGCTATCTCCTTCAGCTCCTGCCGCGTTCTGCCGAGGATGCGAAACTGCTCTTGCGGCGTCCTGCCCCGGATCTGGCTAGACATGTATATGGCTACGGTCTTGTAGCAGAGACGAAGAAGGGGCGCTATCTCGAGGTTGTACGCAGCCATCAGTACAAAGGGGCGGAGCATATACGTGATCCCGAGGTGCATGCATAGTTCTGTGCGCTAATCGATAGACAATTATAATTCCACTAACATTCATGAAGTCCTTGTTCCACTGCGAAACGTGCTTCTCCCAATTGTGGAAGGTGGGAAAGATGTGTTGGTCCTTGTGCTTCTCGCACCATTCCACGACCTATGAAAGCACATTTGTCATACTGTAAGCAAAGAGTATGGTAATGCCCTTACACCTAAGATCGGGCATCTAGTCATAGGGGGTTTTTGGTTTTTTTTTAGGTGGGCCATGAACTGAACAAATTCCTTCGTTGATACCTTAGGAACTAATGTAGTTCATGGCCCACACCACCCCCTCACCATACCCTAGCCAAAATGGCCTCATTCGCGTGCTGTGGTTGCCTCTCACTCATTCTCAAGACCTATGTTTTTACCTTCTTGAGAGTGGCCGACTTGACTTCTTTGTTGACTCGAATTGGCTCATTGTTAACATGACAGAACAATATAAAACAAGAAAGAACACGCATGGTCAGCCTCCGGTTAGATAGTGAAGACAGGACACTGCATTATAAGAGAATTCAAAGCCTAAAATGCTCCGATCGCCGCCATTTTCATTCCATACGCCAAATCGACTACGGAGAATCCAAAAATCGTATCCTCGACTTCCGTATCCTACCGTAACCTTGATCTTACGGTAATCGGAAACTGAAAGTCCGACCACACGTGGAAGACCGCTTATCCCCCCCCCACCCCCCGTTCTCTAACTCAGTTCAATAACGTAATTTGTAAAAAAAATTAACAATGAATAGGCCATTGAGTACGGTAGAGTGACGGACGGCTTTTCTCGTCATTTCGAACACCTCGTTGTCTTGGGTTATGAACTTGACGGGCGCTTCAGGCATGGTGCTACAATGATAATACAGTGAAGGGTGTCGCTTTCGGGTAATTTTTGATAGCTATAACCACAGGTACACGGGTGCAAAGCAAATGCACCGTGTGATAACTTAAGAGCGGAAGAGGGTAACGGCATGAGTGCATACTTCCACGCAACGGAAACTTCGGTATGAAAGAGTCCAAATAACTCCAGTTGTTCAATTTACGATAACATTAAATATTTAATCATTTATGCTATAGTTGCAATTAATAATCAATCTCAAAGGGAAGCGAAATGGTACAGGATGAGATCGGAAGAATTTGCAAGAGTTTACAAGAAGAAGAGTACTGCAGCATATTCAATAGAACATACGAGGCAAAATATGTTATATTCTATGTTAAATACGTTATAATATGTATTTGCGAACGTAATAAAAATATGAAGATTCAGGCATAGTGACTAGCAATGTAAAGAGTCTGATAGGACCTCTCAATATCCACATGAACTTCGACCTTCCCATTTCCAAACATGTACCTGCTTTCAATAGAACCGTCTTCATGAAGAATACTTTTAGCTGATTCTGCATCCAATTCAAGCTGAACACGTCAGTAATTAATACAAACTGGAATTTACTAAGGCCCGCCATTTTTGAAAAGACGTACTGTGATCACAATAAATAATTGCCCACTAACCGTGCTCTCCAGTCCGATTATCTTCATAAAGAATTTAGTATTGACGGTCTTTGGGGACGAATGAAGAATTATCTGCAACAAACACACAAGTAATGTACGGTTGTTCAAACGCTAACCTGTACTGCTCTTCTCACACCTTCCGCAGTAATAGCGGTAGCTCGTTCAAGGCAAATGTCGGTCAAATCGTTCCTTCCAACGAGAATTGCCAGTTGTTTGTCCGTCAGAGGCAGAAAACTATAGAAAAAGTACAAAAAATTTGAGAAACTGATACAATCAATATTCAAATTGACCAGAAACTTACTCATAGAAGACTTCAAACGTTCCGCAACCTGCAGTGCGATAAAATTCATCATCAAGAAGCTCCATATTCCTATCTTCATGGAACATCAAGCCTCTGAATGGGGGTATATTTGATTTTGAATTTGTAATTTTACAGCAGAAATTGCTATTTTGAGATTTAAAAAATATTTGTAAATAGTAAAATTATTTTTCATGAAAACATGTACCTGGGACCTTGCACGAGATTCATGAACCATTCTGTAGAAACAAAACCACGTTTCGCGTTCCAAAGTTCCAGCTGCAATGCCTTTCAAGTATTCAAACAAAGGACCCCTGAAGATAGTAATTCAGCATAGCCACGCGTATCTTTGCAATTACGTATATTATAATTGTCCACAAAATCTCCCAGCAGCTATGCGTAATTTCACCGCACATACTTATGCATAAAACACATAAATAACGCATAGTTGCGGGAAATTAGGAATTGCTATGGGAATAAATGTGCATAGTTACGCGTGGCTATGCTGAATTCCAAACTCCGGGGGATGTCAAAATAACACATAAATGATAAACCCACATTAAGTGAAGAATCGATAAGGCAACTAAAGCCTTCTTTTAATTCCTGTGAAAAGTTATTTAAACGAAGCTTCTTGATTTTCGAGCCTGAAGAAGCGTAAAAGCTTTGATGTTAGGGTCGTTCACCTTTGGTAATGAAACTGCAGCACTCTTCAAGCGTCAGGCCAACAACGGGAAAGGAGTTTGTCATGAAATGTTCAACTGAACCTGAAATATGGAAAGCATGTTTTGAAACACAAAAATAAAAGGAACAACCTATTAAAAATATTTATTAGAGTGAACGAAACTAACAAAGCAAATTTCTTTGGCACTGGTTGCAATATTTAGTTCCCTTCACATTCTTCGTGTAATGGTAGCCAAAGTGCAGAGTAATCTTCAATGAAAACATCAGTCTTCAAGAACCATAAACATACCTTATTGCTCCTTTTCTGGCAAAAGTTGCAGTAATCCAAATAGGTGAGACGGTGCAGGCCCCAATTTGCACGCTTGTGAACATCATCCATAATAGCGCCATCGACAACGACACTGCAATGCAAGCCTCTTTGTCAATTCTACCATTTTTCGCTTCAAGTTAACAACATTCATAAATCACTACATCTAAGATAAAAAAGGCACCATTATGAAGAAATTTAAAAATTGTATTAATGAATGAGCTGTATTACCTAACATTTTGCCGACTCTTCATTTGAAAAACACAATTGCAAACATGTAAATACCTGGGTATCAATCGCTTCTTCTCGAAAATCCGAGGATTCGCGTCCACAATCTGTCTTCTCAAACGATCAACCTGAATTAATCTCTAAAATGAACACAAGTATTAGAAACCTTTCTCAGTTCATTCGCAGACCAGCCGTCCAGGTACTCGTACATCCCCAACTGCATTTGTATAGAAATGTTGTTCAAAGGGAAGAAGTCTGTAGGTTCATCTTCATAAACTTCACTCTTCATCTTCTTTTTCGCGGGCTCATTTTCTGGCATTCTATCACCTGAGCACAGGAGGATTAAAATAAGCACTGGAACGCTAATAAAAAAAGAAACATAATGAAACGAACTGTCGCGAACGAGACTGTAAGTTGCGCTCGCGCCCACTACTTTCACGAAGCTTGCGCGACACTGTTGTCTATTTCGCGCACACTTGGCGCATTTCGTGGTGTGGCGCCAGTGTGTTCGACTGGGATTGTAAGGGTCGAGGTTCGAATCCCAAGAATGCCAAACGGTTTTTTGCTAAATTTTATTCTCGCTTTAGAAATTGAGAACGCATGCCATGAATGATTTTATTGGAAAAGCCCTGCATTTCGAGAAAAATTTCGACCATTTGAGATGATAGCACCACATACAGCTTGCTGCAGTTGAGATGGAATGAGAGATTACTGTATCTGTAAAATGTCTAAGAACTTGGATACGAATAGGAACAAAGATAACAGCATAATAAAGTGTATTAATTTTGACACAGTGAATCCCAAAGTACATCCTGTTTTTTTGCTCTCATTCACTCGGTATTCTCTGGCGCATAATGACAACGGTACGATAGAGAGGTATTTTTTTGTTGGATTCACTCTGTCAACACGGAAGCGTATCCATCGAGCAAATGATGATCAGATCAGCAAAAATACATCAGATCTTGTTTGAGAATGAAGGCGAGGTTGTGCGGTCACTAGGGGTGGTCAGATGGATCCCGAGAAAACGAATAATTTTTATAGCTACCAAATTGCCTTCCGATCATCAGATATCAGACGGCCTAAGCAACCGTGAAACGTATCCCACTGCATCTGACGAAATAGACAGCCATGAAGAGCATCTCGTTATCGAATGATAGATACCAGGTAGAATCAGCACAGCAATCGCCGAAGATTCTCGGACCATGGAACATGCGATCTTCACTGATTTTGAGATATCGAAACTGTCGATTCTAAAGTATCATCTTCCCAATTAGGGAAACTCAATCACTTCTCCTTCACTCCCACGCGCTGAGAGGTCGCCTTTTGAATGTCATCTCATTGTCAGTAGGGTGGGGAAAGCATGCAGAAGTGCAGTTTTCTGTTGTCTGATTCCCTCGGAGAGGTTGTCTCTCTTATGTGATGGACAACCGCACTATGTTGCCCACGATGTGTGTCCCGAGACGACTAGACGGTTGAACTGCTTTATTCATCGTTCCTCCCCTTTTATAGGGGACAATCGAATAGACAAAATATACACATTGACATTGTCATCTGCATTCCCATCCGTCCCTTGAATCATTGAGAAAGCGATGCAGCATTGAGAGCGAGAGAAGGTGGTGACATCACATGGCAGCACACTCCCGGCGGCGAGAAAATTGACCGACGACCACTCAAGACAGAAAAGTGGCGTTGATCATTTTGTATATCGTTGTCCTTCTTGTGTTGTTTTTCTGATTCCTCTCTCGAGGTCTCTCCAAATGACTCATTCTTGGAGTCACCACTGCACGATTTTTCTCTTCTTCCTTCCTCATGGGCTCAATTCTTCTCCTCATCTTCCATTTTACATGTGAAATGTTCTTTTCTTTGAGGAGTATTGTTCTTTTCTTAATCATTTCTGATTTCTTCTTCATTTTGCATCGAATGTGTTTCTTTTCCTCCTTCACGATTCTCATCATGTTCACTATGGTTTCTTTCTTCTGTTTTCGCCTCTTTCCTGATGGTACCCATCCAATCAGGGTTTCCATCATGCATATTCCAGATGATAGTCTTTTGACATTGAAATTGTCTCCCATAATCTCAGCGAATGTGTCATTGCCGATTAGTACTTGTGGGATCACTTTCCTTTCTTTAGTACTCAGGTGGATATTATTCGATCTTATTTCTACGCTTTCTTCCTCTGTACAATGTCTGTCGCTCATATTCTTCTTCATCGCTTCTTTCTTCATGATGATTATCTTCATCCTCGGACTCGCTTTCACTCCACGATTCTTCGCACTTTTGAAGGCAAGATTTGCATATTCCTTTCCTGTTTTCTCTTTCTTCTGGAGGAGAAGGTGATTTCTCATATCTTTTCTTTTCTTCGTGAGATCTTCTGTCTCGAGAATGAGACCCTTCTATTATTTCTCTCTTTTCTTCATGCGGAGACTCGACTGATCGCCTATTTCTGGATTCTTTTCTCTCTTCATTTCTGTACCTTGATGAGCTTCGTCTCTCTTCTCTTCGATCTTCACTTCGATTGTTCGATCGACTCCGACCATTTCTCTCATTTGATCTGTGTCTTGGCCTCTCTGCAGAGCAGATTGACAGGTCATGCTCGCCTCCGCACCTTTTGCAGTTTGGCGCTGTGCACTTATTTCCGAAGTGCGAATTACTGAAGCACTTGAAACATCTACCTATTTCATACAGGATATCCTTCCTGACCCCAGGGTTCTTTATTCTATTGCATCTTCTGGAATCATGATCATCATGGCAGTATACACATGCTTCCTGTCTCTGCGCATTCATTACTTTTACATCTCTCTCTTCATATTCTGCTTCGTCTTCTCGGCAGCATATTATCCGATCGAAGTAATTCATAAGTTTCTTTACTGTCATTTCACTTTCTTTGTCATAATCTTTCCTCTGTGCGAGTTCTCTTTGTACAGTAGGCGGGAATTTTCCTTTGACCATTTTCAAGACAGCCATGTTTTCTGCCTGGCCATACTGCTCAAGATTGACTAGCATTGCCTTTATCTCGTTGAAAGTCTTTCTCAAGGATTTTCTATCATCACTGGCTATACTCAGTCTTTCTAAGTTGTAAAGTATCTCTTCCACTGCTCCTTCCTTCTTTCCATATCTCTTTTTAAGAAGTGCGAGAGCTTCTTTGTAGTTTCCATTTCGGAAGAATGGCTCTACTTCCTCCAGAGCTTCTCCTTCCAACAATGTTCTGAGGTGAATCATCTTTTCTGTTTCTGTTATGTCTTTGTCTCCGATCATTATGGAGTATAAGCCATCGAATTCCTTGAATTCTGACTTGATTCCCGTAAATCTTTTAATTTGTATTAGGTTGAGTCATAAGTAATGATAAATCTATTTTCACATCGATTATCTTCGTCCAACCTGATATTAGCCACTGCCCATAATTATCATAGACTC
>JACMIF010003200.1:0-15329 GCA_014805445.1 Diplogasteroides magnus
AGGGTACCTACAAATATTTTGCATAGAAGCTACCTTCAATTTTAAGGAAGATAGGATAAGAAAAAGTGAGTGCACAAAGACTTATGGAACACCCTAATAGTTCGCGACAATGTGACTCTCCCAACAGTATGGTTACAATACAATATTTATCCGCAACTTATATGGATTTGATTAGTCATGATCATGTTGTCTGATTACTCCTCCTAAAATTGACCGGGTGTTGAATCCTTGATCAAGACGTCCTTACAGTAAAGATAATGGTTACGTCGTTTTCGTAATTGAATGCTTTCTTCCCGTTAGATTTGTGAATCCATGGACGTTTAAATCTACAGCAAATGGTTCTCGGTAATGGTCTCTTGATTCCCCCATTACAAATAATATACTGCAATGAAACTTGAACGGATACGGTATCGTCATGGAATTGTCGTTGCAGGATGAGCAATTCCGCGCAACGTCTCGGTTTCTACTTGGATGAGCCACCGGGAGAGATGGGAGATGCAGGGAAGGAGAAGGAGAGAGGAAGGGTGGACAGGTGGGTGAATTAGTTCATTGGGAGAATTTCCTTCTTATAGACTATGTGATTTCTTGTGTGGGTTTGGTGGTAAATGACAATCAATGGCTGGAATGACTAGTAAATGCCTAAGCTTCTTCTTTATAATATAAATATAAGAATATTAAACTAGACTAGTCGATGAATTGGTAAATTGGAGGAGTACAATTTTCTTCTTGTAGACTATGTGGTTTCTTGTGTGGGCTGAGTAGTAGATTGTCTAGCATTACGGGAGTTTTCAATTCATGCGGCTAGTTGTTTCGTGAAAAATAAAAAAAAAATGAACTCTATGGCGGTTGACAATATTTGCCGTGGCTTCTGACTGGCATATCCGAATGTGGATGTTTTCGACGTATGGCTTGTATGGGTAAGGTTCGTGCCTAACATGTCCCTCCAGGGTGGTCACAACAAAAGCGGCTCAATTGTAGTTTTTTTAGCCCTGCAGGATCATCTCAATATCTTTTAGCGGATGGTATCCTGATATTGTCGCGATAATGCCCATGTATTGAGGAATAGTTCATTGGGGTGATGTAATATTCTCCTTGTAAACTATGTGGTTTCTTGTGTGGGCTGAGCCGTATCTGATCGGGAATTCTTGAATGATTAATTAATTCATCTGTATAAGGCGATGGAAAATGACTGCTGAACACTGATGAGTACGTACTTGGATTCACCCCGGAGGATCACGAAAATTTTCGAAATGATGTAACTAGGAGATGACGCAAAATCGCGATTATCTGTAAATATGCGATGCCTCTGTTAGAGTACTACGCAAATTGAAATGACGACTGGTACGTCCCAATGACATGTCCATCTCTGCAAATGAACTGCTTAGTGTGTTTGACTTATTTGACGTTACTCGAATCGGGCTTACCTTAATGTGGATGTTGTCGCTATATTCTGATATACGTCTTCATTTCAGAGCTCCTCTGGAGCGTCAGCCTCGAGCCGCGGAGAGTGGCATGTCGACGCCGGAGAGGAGGAGCAGTATTGAGGAAGCGGGAAAGAGGAGGTTGGTTGGAGGGAATACGGTAGCTCTGGAATCCTGAGAGGTTACGGTATCGGCTAAGTAATGTATCTATGATGAAGTAGTGTACTGAGGACGATGGGTGCGAAACGAGGACAATATATGCACGTGTACTGTGTGTACACTACGTAGGAATAATTTCTCGTGAGAATCCGATCTGTGGTTCTGGTTGTCCGATTAGAGTTGATCAGCGAAGTTTATGCAAGATTGTGATGGCGGAGTAATACCAGGAGGAAAAAATGCTGTTCCCTGATGGGTGAAAGACCAGAGAGCCATGGACATTTGCGCCATAGTGGTGAAATTGACAGATGCGCTAAAAAAAATGCACGGCTCAGATGAGAATGGGAAAGGGGCGTCCAATCATTTTGTTGTCGTTTTTCTTTCTCCTTGCGATGTATTGTGTGGGATGGGTAGCAAATGATCTCTAGTTACGTGAATTTTCAATTCGAGTTGTTGTAGAGGTGATGAAAAATAACAAATAACAACGGCGTCTCTTGTCGATAGGTGATTAGTGTTCACAATCGGAGTCAGGTATTGTCATTCCCACACTATTTCCAGAAAATGCGCTCTTTGTTTCATTCACGCGTACGATGACAGGAAAGTAGTGATCGACTTTTGGAATGCATTTACCTTTCCCCTTATTTGATCTTCAGCTGTCGATCATTCATTAGAGACAACTGCGTTCTCCAATTCAGACAGACAGAAAATATGCAAATTCATTCGAAAAGTCTATCACTACAGGAGAGTAGTTCTCCATGGAATAGGATGATGTGGACACGAAATCGGAACAGTAATAGGAGAGTACGAACGGATAGTCTGCCCATTCAAACATTCTCATACCCATACTACTACTTACTATTCCCATTCGTAGTCTCCTTCTCCTCCTTCTATGACCGTACGAAACTTGCAACGCTGCTGCTGTCTGCTGGCGAGACACCTCATTTTCCTATGGTATTTTTTATTGAAGTGAAATAGCTGCGTCTGCATCTTAGGTTGTTTGTTGGTCGGAAGCTTTACGAGAATTGATAGATTGGACTGTAACAAGAATCATTTAGAATTGTGAGCGGAATTTTTTTGTGAATTGAATTTCACAGATGTGTGATGGCAAGAACTAGTTATATGTGATAAGCTGATATTCCTATTCCGCAACATAGATCTCCCATGTTTGAAATTTTTTGGCATATGGTTCGCAAGCTGAGAATCGATGACAGAGTAATAACAGTACTACAGTTCCATTGAGTTCCTGAACACTTGGAGCTTCCTCCATGTCAGATACCTGACCATTACTTCTGATTCCTGAAGATTACTAACCATACAGGGGCACGATCGTGACAAAATCACGGAACCACCCTGTAAAACTTAGTGGGATCATCCTGCAAAGCGAAAATGGTCATTTGCTGCTCTAGAATAGAGCCTATTTTCGTTTTGAGCACCCTGCAGGGATGTGTTTGGGCCCGAACCCTGTATGTTTCTAACAGTGTCCACATTGCAGTCGCACATCAACGGCGTCCTCTGGGTGTGCGTCGTGTGGAGGTGCCAGAGGGGAAGGAAATGCATCGTCCATCTCATCCTCTTCCACCACTCACTCCAATGGTTAGTTGTTTGTTTGTTCATCTGTATAAGAAGTGGATAGAATTACTGGTGGAGTTTCTTGAAATTTAAATGCTTTTGTCGAAACACAAAGTGTGCGGGTAGGCTCCATCAACCGCACATCTCTCCATCAGATCTTCTTCTTCCTTGTCCTAGCCCCGCTTTGGCGCGATTAACAAATCAACAACTGATCATTGAAGACTAACGCAAGGACGAACTCCAATGGTCGGCAGTTGATTTATTAATCCATGTACAGCCGAGCAGCATTAATGGAACAGTCGCTTGCGAATTTAATGGTTTTGTTGAAACGCAAAGTGTGTGGGATGGCTCCGCTCCACCACACACTCCAATGATCAGTTAGATAAATTTATACGCCAATTCAACAAATAAGATGAATCGAAAAGTAAGATGAAAGTTGTAGATTTTTAAAAAAATGACAATGAGAATCTGAACACATTATTGGAACACTTACTTGTGTGCTAAATACTCTTGTTGAAACATAAAGTGTGCGGTTTGGCTCCATCAACTGAACAACCTCTGATCAAGTACGGAGTGCTCAGCGATGCCGTTACAGAGTAGTGTGATGGACGGAACTGTTTTTGTGTCATTGACTGCTAGTGTAGGGTTGAATCTGACACGCAACCGGTTACTTTGAAATGAGTGTAGATGATAATTTTTTTACTAAAAACAACATAATTATTGTCGTTCAGGCAATCACCAGCAGTCGCACTCGGGTCAGCTGCAGCGGGCGAATCGACCGAGTCCCATTCTCTTCAAGGACGCACTCGCTGCCAAACTGGTATGGTATTCACTTCTTGGTTACGGTGCTTTTGGGCATTCTTTCTTGGTTGAGGAACAAGGGGGGGGGGAAGTTGGTAATCACTGGCATGGGTGTTGTGTTTGCTATCAATGCTTCTCGTGGTATCCTTCCACCGGGTTTGTGCACACTTGCTCCTGCAAGGATCAAAAGTTGTGCCTCTCCTTTAGGGGTTGTGTGGGAGGATTTGCAGCCAAACTGGTGCGATAGAGAGACATTTATACGCATTAATATATTGTGGGCTCAAAATATTTAAAAAGACATTTATTATTAGGAACAATTGCACATGGAAGTAGTTAAACTGATTTAAAAGTGTCGGAATAATACAGAGTACGATATTTTTGGGCATTCATAATTAGCGAAAGGGGGCGAGTTGATGTATTTAGGGGTTGTTATCGTAATCATTGAATGATGATGAGCGAATGTATTGGTGTTCACGGGAGGGAAGCTGTTAGCAATCATCTACGCTGTTGCATTACGGTGTTTTCAGCGTTATAAACGTATCGAAACGTAGAGGACAACGAATCATTGGCATAGATATTGTGTTTGATATCAACACTTCTAGTGGTTTACCTCCACCGGGTTTCTGCACACCTGCTCCAAAGGTGCAAACGTTATGCCGCGACCCAATTCGGGATTGTGTAGGCTGACGTAAGTGGATGATGTGAAGTGTTTAGTCTTCTGACACTTTGCCTGCTAATCTCCATAGTCACGACATTCTAGAAGGTACTGACGAAGGATGCACCATTTCTATGTAAATGACACCGTGACCTTGGGTATCGGGTAGGGAAACCAAGCAGAAGTACATTTTTCTGTCTTCTAATTCCCTCGAGCGGTTGTCTCTCATGTGATGAACAACCGCTCCGAGGGAATGATGCACTTCTGCTTGCTTTCCCTACCCTACTTGGGCGGCGAGTTCCCAGCACAAAGATCCGCACAGACATTCCGAAAAGTCCGAGAGTAGTACACTATAGTACTTGTGCCCTATCATTTCCCCCATTAATTCATCCACTACCGGCAATAACTCGTTTCCATTGGGTGCAAACGACTTCAGCTGCCTTTGCGAGGTGACATAAATACTTGACTTTTCGTTTGATTCCGTTCCGGAAATTCGAGACGTCCCCTGCGAATTTGAGTCAAGAGCCATCCCAGTGTGATGATCATTGCCGAAAACACGACACAGGAGAGGCGAATGAAAAGCGGAACGAATTATCCTGTTCACATCAAAAGATTTTTTTAAAAGGCAATGATCTACTCCTTTCAAGCGCATGCGCTGAGGAGGGGAATCTGCTGAGGCAGTTCTTTGCATATCAAAGGCCAACAGAATGGACAAGAAGCTTATGTAACCAAGGGAATTGGAGTCATAATTGAGAAGTGGACACTCGAGACGAGTCTTCTCAATACGCCTTTTCCCTATTTCACCGCTATAGTGTGAAGGTGGGTGAAAGACAGGAGCCCCATGGAAATTTGCGCCGTAATGATGAAATGGACAGATGCGCTATGAGAATGCAAAGAATGATTTCGTCTCTGTCTATTTCACCACTATGGCGCTAGAGTCCATGACGGTCTTGTTTTTCACCCGTGCGGTTGTCATGGAACACTTTCAGTGGACTCTTGTGTTCACTTCCTTCGCTTTTCCTTTGACAAGAAAAGTCAGGCATCTCGGATCGAGTTTCTTCCAGAGAAGGGAGGAAAGGTTCCGTAGAAAGATGTATGTAAATAAGGCCTCTCCGCCTCGCTGAATCACGAGATGTCGGATATTGAGATTTCCGGGCGTGCATCTCAATATCCAACTTCTCCTTATCTGTACGGGATCAAAATGCATAGGAATGATGACAAGTGTAGCCGAGTATTCATAACACGTTACACATGATTGTGCACATTACAATGGCTATATATTAGGGGTTCTCACGGTGCCCCCGAGACTCGGCATAGAATGAGTGAGAGCGCCCTCTTCACGGGAGAAGGACAAATGAAGACAGTACGACGGGATAAAAATTGCACTTTCTTCAATGTCTGGGACTTTCATTCATTATTCCATTCACTATAGGAAATTCAATTCATAAGGTTTCACAAGCGCTAAGCCTTACGAGCGTTCTTTCGAAGCATTTTGCATTGACAATGCTGATGTACAATCTCTGAAATTTTATACAATAACAACTTTTAAAAAGCTTTATTTTCCATGACTAAAGCTGTAATAATTAAACATTCAGGTAACTCGAGAACATTTAGTACTCAGTCGACACTTGAAACCACATAGTTTGAAAGGAGAAAATTTTAAATATTTATCCGAGTGAAGAAGAAAGGGATGGGTTGCAACTGCTGTTGTTCTCCTCCAATCTTTGCACGTGGGACATTGGGAAGTGATGTGATAGCCGAGGGTTGCATACACTCATCACCCTCTGTCTCGCTCTCTCTTGCGAGATGAAATGGGTCTTTGATAGAGCAAAGTATCTTCTCTGATTGCCAGACTGGGGAGATATGAAGAGCGAGATCGAGTCTAGCTCTCGCATCGCGACATGAGAAATAGCGCCAGTAAGGTGGAAAATTAACCGAACAAAGAACTGAGCTGCTGAGTGAACATGATGGATGGTCCTGATAGATTGCCCTGTCACGCTTTCGTGCTGAAGAAAGGAAGATATTCTCGTCCTCGACAGATGATTTCACTCTAGCGACTTATTCCACTCTAGTGAAGAATTGCCACTGATTTCGCCTCGTTGCTTTCATGACTTCTCAGAAAGTCGTCAAGCGATGTGATAAGTCTGCCAACCGTGGCGATATTTGCGAGAAAGGAGTAGTTACTATTTGTTGATGCAGAAGCGACTCTCCTGCCTGTCACTAACGTTGGTATGAGAAAATTCGATTGAAAAGTTAATTATACGAATTCGGTTGGTGCTTGCAAAAGTTGTCAGCTAACACAAAACACAACGCATGGACAAGAAGGGGGTTCCAGTTCCCGTGGCCTCAAAGTTCAGAGGGATTGGGTTTCTCTACGCGAGAATCACCAGACTATCGACACGAATAGAGACTGGATGAAGGAAGCGCGTGTTCTTCTCCCTCGACTCTGGTAATCTCCGATTCCATTGTGGATAAACGGCCTCCACGACGTCGGACGCTGCCTTTTTCTGTGAGTCGGTGCAGTTTTCATCAGCTGGACAGGACTGCACATTCGTTCTTTTAGTGTCTGATACACACTCTTCTTCCTTCTTCCTTCACTCCTCTCTATTCTCGTCTGCTCACACGGAGCTGCAACATTCTACATCAGGCTCTCAGAGACGAGAAAGACAGAGGGACAAGAAGTCTATTCCTGGCTAAAACCGCCCTGCCTCTTAGTGACCGAGCCTTGCGACACTACTCTCTTCCTGCACTTGGGACTTCAAACCCCTCGAATCTTTCCGATGAGCCACTGAGATCACTTGCGCCGTTCGTGTAAAGGATCGCGCAACTGCCCATCCCTCTGGCCCACTGCCTCTCCTCCACGCCACACCTCAGGAGAGGAGACTCCCTCGTGTGCGCGTGTTCACACACGAATCTTAATCCCTGCTTTCGCCTTCCTTCCTTTCCACGTCTACATATCCATCTCCTCATTCCATCTTCGGGGGTGAAACCCCGCCTCCTGATATGCGACGACGGCCTCTCCCCTCATCTTATCCACACCTAATATCGTCTTAGACGAAGGCTTCTCACCTTACGCCCCAACTGCCGAGCCATCTATCTCGATCTATTCCTAAAAGGAAATTATCGCCGACTTTTATTGCCTACGATTGGAAATGTCTACGACGACGAGTACGGCTCAGTCATTTCTCGCGGCGTCCATTGCCGTCCCGAGGTCACCGAGGATGAAGCGACTCGCGGCACAGCTTCCATCAATTGTGATAGCTGTCAATGCTCCATCCCCGCCCCTATCGCCCGAATTGGGAATTGACATCCCCCTACCGTCTCCACTATCCCGGTACATGAATTTCCTACAGGTATGTCAATAGTCTTGCCCTTCACTGGCTCTGCGTCCCAGTTCCCAACCCATAATACGTTGATTAACGTCAAATTAGGAGAATGTCCCGTGCCGCCGAAAATGGCTGACATTCACATGCAGTAGACATTACGTGTGAAGGAGAGGGAAAGAGAAGTTCATTCAGGTGGTTTTTGTCCACGCACGCTTCCCCCTCCTTTCTCCTTCTCCTTCTCTCCTCTCATTTTTTCTTGCTGACTGATAGCGAGAAGTATCCTCTTCCTGGCAGTCATTCGGTGCACACGAAAGCAATATCGCGTCCAGGAAATTGCAAAGGCGACAGAAACAGAACCGCTAAATTTGTCCCCGCTATTCCCCAAAATAACAAATGTTGCTGCGTGTACGCTCTTGACGCTAGTGCGGCTACATTCCCTACTTATTCAGGAATTTTAGTGACGAAAGAAGTCCAGTTCCCTTTTCCTTTCCCCGCCCATTCTTCGGCGTCTCCAGGAACGGTTTCTATGACAGTGAACAACAACGGTACCTCTGGACACCTGCACATAATAGTAATAGCTAGCGGACGCGGCCTTTTATCAGCTTTATTTTGGCACGCAGTTACTCCAAATCCACTTCAATTCCGACTAACGTGTTATGCAGCTGTCAGTCCATTCACATTACAAAAGCACTAACAAGTGTCGGGCGAAAGCTGTTTTCCACCATTAAACGACGCATGAACTGACCTCGCATTTTGTTCTGCGTATACAATATGCCGCCTACTGCTTTCGCTGTCCTAATTTTCTGGTAGATCCCTAGTTCCTACATTATTCCCGATGTCTGGGAGCCTACTACGCGCATCCGCTGTGTTCGAAAACATCGCTCATTTGGTCCTTCAACAACAGAGCGAAATTCTGCAGATGACAAGGCCATTTGAAAGAACAGCGCGTTCGATTCATTCTCCGGAAATTGTGAACATCATCCTTGTCAGCGCACATCATTTCTCGTTTCCTGGCGTCTTTTTCCAAAGCCTTCGCCAAAAGTCAATCAACACGTATCTCATTTCCGCGAATGAATTCTTTCATCAACACTGTATGTTGACCACCACGGCCACTTCTGATTCGAATGAATCCTTTTAGCAACCGACGCATTCAAACACGTGTCTATATTTACCGCGTTTACAGTAGAATGCCAGGAAGAGATATTTACCTATTAAGAAACCTCACTTTGTAAACTGTGTCCACCTGATCCCCTGATATAATGATAATCGTAATTGGTGACTGTAGGTGCCAGGAGTGGATTCCGACGAATCGCCGAGGGTCGCTTCCCCACCGCCGGACAGAAGGGAAAGCATGGCATCAACGACTTCGGAACTGTCCGCATTTGTCACTCTTCCCAACTCGGCGTCCTACCAATGCCTTCTGTCTCCATTGTGGACAACGTCTACGTCACGCTACAACAGCGACGACTACTCAACACCGCCCAATGAGAGGAGGGACCTTCCACCGCGACCGAGAAGTGCACAAGAGTTCTGGAGGAGAACCTCTAATGTAAGCGACTTTGACATTCTTGGACACCAAAGGTCATGTGAGCAATATCGAGAAATGCCCACAGAATTAGTGGTCTTATGATGTTGCGTCGCGTGAAATATGAAGATGAGTCAAGACTACGCGAGTCTTGTCTGTCTATGTTTATGTGCGGATGATGAGAAGGAATATAGAGGGAGTAGAGGTCAAGTCCACCTTATTCATGCATACAGTGTGTATACGTGCGAGCCGTTGTGAAAGAGTGATGATCGTGGTAGATGGAAGACTGGTGTAGATAACAAAGTTGTCCTCATCATCGCTCTGGCATGCATGCATACACTCAACTTGGCTCATCCCACTCCGGAATGACGCCCGTCCAAGTGCTCCCGCAGAATTTGCGAGGGGAAGCATTTCTGATTGGCCAGCAACATCTTCGAAACAGCTCAGAGTGGTCCTTGATCAGTCTGGGATGTGATAAACACTCTGGGATGACATATCACCGAGCGTTTTTGCTGAGCTGTCATCGCCAGAGCAGACTGCTATCACATTACAGCAATGATGGTGATGGTGTATTATGACTTTGGGGCGTATTTCCTTGAAAAATCAACTCGTATGTAGTGATTAACAGCTAGGATGTAGTGGCTTGCTACACACGGGTGTAATATCCTTAGGTACAGTTTCCATTGTTAAACGAATATTCCGGGGAAGGCATTCCTCCATTTCTTGGAACACGCTATTCCAGGAACAGACGAGGAAACTGAATCTGCGGAGAGAATACTACTACTCGTGCTTTAAGTGTGATGGACAACCTGTAAAGGCCAAGCGCGAATCTTGATGAAATTTGCATTGGGCTTCTTGACGGTCTTTGCCCTAAAATTAGCCGCCTCCCCGCTGAATCTGGCGAGGGGCAGGCTGCCCAAGCCCGATAAGGGAATTAGGGAATTAGTCTACGGGGTTTTACACGTACACAGCAACTGATTGGTTTGTATGAATATTTTGGGAATGCCAAGCAAATTTGACGTTGTATGAAGTCTTCAAAGGTCACGACTTGTAGTTAAGAGGCTGCGCCGAAGAAGTCGTGTAGCTTCCAGTAGTATCCATGCCTACAGACCTTTCAGCATTCATTCATTTAGCGTCCGAGGAGACGGGATTGTGTGAGAGGCCAGAGAACATCTTAGAATGCGTGAATAGCCACGGGAATTCGGTCGTATAATTTGAGATCGCTTCCATTGAGAGCATTATATGTGCCTTTTCAAGTGCATAATTCGATGGAGATAGCTTCTAATCGCATTCCGCTCGTAGCAACGATGCATTAGTAGTGCATCTGGCGAGGGGGCAAATTACGATGAATACAACCAGGAAGAAGGCGACTCTGGGAATGTTCATAGTCCGGACGCGGCGTGGAATTGGTTGCGGAACTGATGGACCAGCACACTTAGCGTGATGAATGGCACAGAGTCACAGAGTAGAGGCTAAAGAGTGGAAGAAGGCAAGGGATTAGATCTTGGAATTGACATTTCAAGATTATCATGTTAGTCATCGGCTTCATCTAAATCTCAATTTTGCGGGGTTAGTGCCTAAGGTCTGATGGGACGTTAATCATGACGACCGAAATATCCGGGAAGTAAATGTTTGTCGTGTTTTGATTGTGGTGGAACGCATTTGCGTCACTCCCAAGCTATGTTATTGTGTCTCTCCGGGCAACAGGAAATCCGTGAAAGGATCGCTTATCCAGTCGAGAAAACCCCAGTACGAGGGATTATTATTATACGAGAACGAATGCATGTAAGCAGTCTTATGTAGTAGTGTTGTCAAAGGCCGCCGACTATAGGGATTTGCGTTGGGCTTTCAGGGGATATTGCCTGGTGTATATCATGAGATATTGGGGGATTGGGCTCGAAAAGTTCCAATGATGAGGGACTAGAGGGACTAGAAGCAGAGAATGATTATGAATTAGGAAATGTCAAACATAAATGCTGAACGGAATATTCGTTTCAGAGCACGAACGAGTGCATCTGTGTGCCGCCAGTGCTGCTGTCTCCCGTGCTGTCACGACCAGTCAGATCACAGTCCGCAGCCAGCTCCCCACTGCCCAACAGGAACATTGTGAGTTATAGTTTGGCAGAATTGCTATTTTCGAGGAGTGGAAGAAGGCAAGGGTTTAGATCTTATTTCATGATTATCATGTTAGTCATCGACTTCATCTAAATCTCAATTTTCGTAGTATTGAAGCTGTGAAACACATCCTAGAAAGTAGTCATTCTGCCAACCATATTATCAGTGCAATCAGGGTTTATTGTTATTCATAACATGCTTTTTTTAAACCGTAGATTATTTGTAAGAAAGGTTCTGATGGATTCACAAGAAGAACGACAATTTGACTATGATCCGTTGAATTGGGGTTACAATGTGGTATAATAACATCAAACGGGGAACAATTTTAAATCTCCGGCGACTCATACTTTTTAACATTTAATCACTACAATGATTGCATTTATTCAGGGATCGGACTCGGATGGCGACCTCAACGTCGTCTGGAGACTGCCCTCGGCCGCACGACGAAGCAATGAACGATGTGAGTTGCAATCTTTGAATGTCTCTGTTCAACAATGAGAATCCGGGTGATAAACAACTGAGCCATGGTCATTTTCGCCGTAATAGTGGAATAGACATATATGCGTCATCATTTTCATCTTTCTCATGGCACAAATGGACAATTCACCAGCCTGGCGCAAATATCCACTGCGCTGAAGTCTTTCATCCTTCACTAGAAGCATGCGCGATTTTCCTTATTCGCGTGCTGCTATGAATCACTTGGGACGAAACATCATCATTTTTTCTCAAAGATCAAAGAATCTTATTGCTTGAAAGTTTCACAACGCCTCGCCTCGGTGCTGGTTCGATAGTGTTGATTGAATTAGAAAGTGGCCAGCGGTTTTCTTGATCTGCTTTAGCCTTTTCCTTCGTCTGCTTCACAATTGAATGAGAAACGGGGTGAAAGGCAACTCCGCCATGTACATTTGCGCCGTAGCGGTGAAATAGACAGATGAGCCATCCATTCATGAGCCAGAGATCCATTGCATCATTATGGCGCAAAAGTCCACGGCGGTATCGTCTTTCACCCGAGAAACGACCTCTGGTTATTGTTAGAGAGTTTGAAATGCGCACTTTTTGCTTTGCTCATTCTCTTGTGGACTTTTGTTTTTGCCATCATGTAGATGCTATTGCACAGAAAAACAAACAACAGGCCCCTGCATTCCATTCCTCGCGCCCCCACTAGTGGTACTAAGTCTGTAAATTTGTCGTCATTCTTCTCTGCAGCGCTGCTGTCTCACTCGCTGGTAGACAACAGCGCCATCGAGAAGAGTAACAGTAAAATTTACCGTTTTGTCCCTCTAGCTCCCACCACTTTCGACTATTGGTCCGACCGCCAAAGAATACACTCACGAAATGAAATCACGCCTAATTTCCTGATTTCCGTCGACGTCGTGCGCTTTCTCAGACTTCAGCACTCGTTTTGTAGCTCTCCACTAGAGCCTTCTGTAGCGGATTGGCCATTTTTACTCCACCATCACAGATTCTATGAAATTACTACGGTAGTCCTTGTCAATATTTGCTAGTGATTCACTACCCGCTGAAGTGATGCTGCTCGCGATGTATAAGAGAGGTGGGTTTTTAAGTAGTGGTGATCAAAGCCTGCTACTTTTTCATAATATATTATTGAATTGAATCATACTTCTGCACAGTAGCTGAATGTCGAAGTGAAGTTACAGTACTCTTTCTAACTATTGTGCTGTTTAGCGGGCGGCTCACGCACGAACACGCCGACGATGTCTCCCATCCTGAACAGAAGCACGTCTGCGAGCAAGTTGGCCGCCTCATTTGGTGAGCGTTTCAGTGCTTCTGACATTCTGAATGTTGTGGACGAAAACCGAAATCGTTAGACACTGAACTACCGATTTTGGTATCTGTATGGGATGTTGAAATTTATTTATTTAACGTCCATCAGAATGGCATTCATAGCTAGTAAGAAGAAGAAATATTGACTATTTTTACTAGTAGAGTGCGACATGTATGCACAGTGATTAGCGACAACTCTTGCTAGAGATAAAATACCAACGCGCCATAAATGTTTACTTCATGACGGTGAATTGAGTCATGATTTGATGGCGCATCTGTTCTTATCACCATTTTGGCGCAGTAATTGATGACCCAGTTAGTTTTCGATCCGTTGATCTACATGTTTTCATTAGGGGTTCTAAATCGGTAATACAATTTTCCACTCGGAGCGGTTGTCTATCGGACCTGGAGACAACCGCACTGCGGAGGTTAGACGAACGACAAATGAGCTTTACTATCGTTTCGAAGCCCTAGATTTTACAAACATCTAATTTCAGCCGCGAATCGCAGCAGTTCGGGCAGTGGATTGCTGTCTGCGAGGGTCCTGCTGAGAAGGTGCCACACGATGTTTATTTATTCTGCTTTTATTTTGGGCTTGGATTAAGTTTAGCTATTCTTAACATTAGATCAATTAGTCAATGCATTGATTACGGTATATAGAAAGGCAACTTGATCGTCAAATATGACACAGTAAAGAAAGATCTCATCTCGCAATATTAATGAAGTCTCTACTCATTGCAGAACGGATTCTGATGCAGCCGACGCCCGACGGCGGAGGAAAGGAACGAGGCGGCGGCCGAGCTTCATGTCTCACGGTTAGTTACCGTATCCCATCTTCAATTTTCGTGCTGGGATTCACAATCATTGTTGGATTACGGTAGCTGAGTATGAGTGCCATCGCTGCAAAGAACCGAAATAATTCATTTTTGCGATGTTTTCATGTGTTCGCTATGCGATTCTCGTGGCTAACTCAATTCTCCGGATGTTCTATCACAGTCTGTGCGTTCTTTCCGACTCCTTCTCCATCCATCCGCCCTCTACGATCTTTCTGGATGAGAAGAAGGGAGGCGAACGTCAGTGTCCATTTGGACGAATCTATCACGTTGTTGACGACTGTTCTTTCTGGCTTGCCGGCAAACTTTTTGTGAGGATCTCGTGCGGAACCCTCTCTGCAGTGCACTGAGTTCGGGCAGCAAACACGAGCGCCATGATGGTGAATGGACGCTTGCGCCGTTAGAGTGACGAAAACGATAGCACATCTGCCAATTTCGCCATTACGGCGCAATTGTCCGTGGCGCACATGTCTTCCACCCCGTGTGTTCATCTCGACGTCTCTCTCTGATCCTCGTGCTCTCTCACTGGGGGAAAAGCTCATAAGATGAGGATAATGGGCAGAGTGATTGAGCGAAGGACTCGCTTCAGAACACTGGAAGTGAGTGAGTGGGACTATGAGCCTTGCGCCGTGTGGTCCTCATCTAATGCCAGATGTCAACCATTCTCTCCTCTGCCTCTCACTTTGGCCCCTGAGGGCCTAGCCCCTAGCTTCCTCCCTCGTCCTCCATGAATTTATGCACAGACCTTGGCAAGGAGACTGCTACTGTCCTCTTGTCGCAAGTAATTCGTAAGTGTACATTTCACTATTATGGCGCAAATGCCCATGACACTCTTGCCTTTCACCCGTACTTCATATTTACGCTTTTCTCACCAACAGACTTTGCAATGTTTTGTACACCGGATGCTCGTTTCTAATTGGGGGAAAACGTCGTATTTCTTCTCGCCACTCGTCTCGTCTGCTATTAGGAAGCGTCAAATGGCACTGTTTGCGGTGCATGATGCCATTCCGAGACTGTGTTTGTGAGACTCTGTTGAAGGCACACTATTAGGGTGTTCCATAAGTCTTTGTGCACTCACTTTTTCTTATCCTATCTTCCTTAAAATTGAAGGTAGCTTCTATGCAAAATATTTGTAGGTACCCT
>JACMIF010003202.1:678-15327 GCA_014805445.1 Diplogasteroides magnus
CTACAATGGTGGCATTTCTAAATATTTACTGGTTTTTGGCAAAAGTATCCGTACTGCTTAGGCGTTCCCCGTCAACCGTAACCACGTCTCGCACTTCTCCAAATTTCTGCTGGAACTTTTCTCAAATGATCACGACGGATCGAACAAATTCAAGATTGAGGTATTGCACAAAACCAAAAAATCGCGTATTGTAAGCCATTTTTGTTGGTGTAATGCATTTTCGCCAATATTTTAGGTGTGCACTGCGGAAGAATTGGATAGCTTTCTGCATGTCGTTTGGAGTCTTCATCCACAGTACCGCCAATGGGGACAGAAAATTATAGTCGCAAATCGGGCTTTGAGCGGTGCTCAGGTGTGTCTGGAACGGTTTATTCTGAAACCGTGAAGCGTCAATTCTGCGGTGCAGTTGTTTTGCATAAATCGCTATTTTTCAGGCAATATCACACGGAGTAGAGACGACTGAAATATGGAACAGCTTCCACAGCGAAGAATTCACGGACTTCAACAATTTCGAAAATCTTCGATTTGGGCTGGAGAATGAATTGAAACTGTTGTCTTATGTAAGTATTATTTCTGTCTTCGATTCGATACTAAGATGGCGAGATATAGAGTTACAATCATCGACGTCTTAAAGAAGCCATCAGGGGAGGTTGTGGAGGCATTTCCCTACTGGTGCATCAATACACACGATATAAATATTGATGCACCAGTTGGGAAGTGCACCTCCCCTGACGGCTCCTTCAACATACACTCAAATATGTTCACAGATCGCCTTGAAGAATATCAAGCTCGAGGATTTTAAGAAGAACAAGGAGAGCTTCGATAAATTGGATGAGGAAACCAAGAAGATGTGCGAAGAACGGTGAGCCGTTCAGATAGTAGTAGACAAATTGAACGAGTTCTGAAACATATTCCAGCCGAGTCGAGCTGAAAGAATGGAAGAAAGAGAAGAAGAGAGAAAAGACCGAAATGAAGGAGTGGAAGAAGAAGGAAGAAGAGGAAAGGAAGAGGAGACTGAAAATGAAACAACGAAAGGAGAACAGAAAGGAAAAGAAGGGACTGGAAAGAGAGAAGAAGAGAATAAGGAAGGAGAAGAAGAGGAATGTAATGTAGAGACAAAATCAATACAGGCAGTCACTTATGTGTTTTTTAGTCAAAATTAGAGTCATTCATGATTTCAAGGTTCAAAGGCATCACTCTTGTGCAAAATTATAGTAAGAGACTGCCTGAACGCGAGTTTGAACCTTTGAAAATGTTCGTAAACCACTGTCTATCTCGATAAATATATGAAGTAGAGTTGTGTGTACCACAAATGTGTACACACAGTTGTGGATTTGATTTTCATGCTTAAAATTTAAAACGCTGAATAATATTCACTTTGATGATTGTCTGGTTACAAAGGATATGATGACAGTGTCGGAAGAAATGTTTATTATAGAATGAGAATGATTACAAGAAAAATATACCGTCCACTTAAATACATCAAATTTTTGCGTAAAAATGCTAAGGAATCCTAGTAGAGATTGACTGTTGGAACGCGTTTGCCATCTCTCATTCTGTAACTGTATACGTGTTGTTTACAATTAGTCAGAGACAACTACTCGCCAATGCGGTCAGATGGAAAAGATGCAAATTCGTTCGAAAATTTGATCACTTCATCTCATCAATCATTATTCCCTCTCCCCGCTCCCGTTCCATGTGGTCGCCCCTTATAGCCTTCCTTCTTCTTCTCCCCTCCCTCCCTCATCAAAGGTAATGAAGTTCCAAATTGTACAGACAACTTTTAATTAAAAACATAATTATAATAAATGAAAATATAATGATTATTTATTGTTGGAAATTTTAGAAATAAAAATCTCATATGTTGCAGTGATAATCGGCCGAAATGCGCTTCGTCGACAAATTGAAAGCCGTCAATAAATGGTGTGTCAAGTTCAGAATAGGGATGACTATTGCCCCCAGATAGCAGTCATTACGTTTCTTTTAAAGCCCAAACCGACGGAATACGATGAGAGACTTGTAGAAGATGGGACGACTAACGTGGTGGGCAAAAATCGATTTATCAATTTCTACTAATATTTGTGTTGAGGTGGCATGCAAGTTCTGGATCAAACCTTCCACAGTCAACAAAGTGAAGTCGTAGAAGGTACTTGACATTGTTATTTCTTGCTCGCTTTAGTATCTAGCGGATAACAGAGTTACATTTTCTAATCTCGAAATCGCACAGTAATGATATTACAGTTTCCAACAAAGTGGCATTCAGATTCGTGATCGTGAGTTCCGCTTGAAGATGGACAGGACGACCGGCGATGATGATGAACTGAAATTGTGCGTCTCTCAACCGCGACGCTCAACCTTTTGAATGCACAATTTTCAGTAGCGTCGAACGAGACGATTCTTCTGAAGAATGGATATACGAAGTGGTAGTAACCCTGGTATTCGACAGGGATCGATGTCAATGTCTATGTCTATGTCAAAAGATCGATGTCAGTTGGCGATGAGCCAAATGTTATGTTTGGCATTGTGCCAATTTTTCATTGCAGGTCCTTTTCAATCAGTTCATTCTCCATCCCGGAATGAAGGACTATCACATGTGTACCAGCACTCGCTTCGGCTCTCCCTTCGAGGATGACGTCTTTTTCCACGTCGAGTTCTCCCTCTTCCTGCCACTGGGAGAATTATTTCGGTATGCTGAAATCGTAACCGCAACGCGTCTGATGATGCGTCGCGCTCATTGAATGTTCTAATTGCAGCCCCGCGCCCGACGCAGTACTCGTTTGTGACGAAACGGTCAGGAATAGTCAGTAGTTTTGGACATTTGGGCTACAATGGTGGCATTTCTAAATATTTACTGGTTTTTGGCAAAAGTATCCGTACTGCTTAGGCGTTCCCCGTCAACCGTAACCACGTCTCGCACTTCTCCAAATTTCTGCTGGAACTTTTCTCAAATGATCACGACGGATCGAACAAATTCAAGATTGAGGTATTGCACAAAACCAAAAAATCGCGTATTGTAAGCCATTTTTGTTGGTTTTATACATTTTCCCCAATATTTCAGGTGTGCACTGCGGAAGAATTGGATAGCTTTCTGCATGTCATTTGGAGTCTTCATCCACGGCGCCGCGAATATGGTCA
Organism: Diplogasteroides magnus; assembly: GCA_014805445.1. NCBI lineage: Eukaryota > Metazoa > Nematoda > Chromadorea > Rhabditida > Diplogasteroididae > Diplogasteroides > Diplogasteroides magnus. The sequence continues at coordinate 3,814 of JACMIF010003202.1, forward strand.
GCAAACAATAGTCGCAAATCGTGCTTTGAGCGGCGCTCAGGTGTGTCCGGAACGATTTCTACGGAAACTGCTACGCGTCATTTCATGCGTTGCGGTCGCTTTGAATAAAAGCTATTTTTCAGGCAATATCATACGGGATGGAGACGAATGAGATTTGGAACAGCTTCCACTGCGAAGAATTCGTGAACATTTTCGAAAATATTCGATTTGGACTGGAGAACGAATTGAAGCTGCTGTCTTATGTTAGTTTCTATCTCTCTTTCCAGCCATTTAAATCGGTTCGATAATAAGATAAAATAACTTAAAGTTATCGACATTTTAACCTACACTCAAACATGCTCTCAGATGGCCTTGAAGAACATCAAGTTGGGGGATTTTGAAAAGATCAAGGAGAGTTTCGATACATTGGATGATGTGCTTAGAACGGTGAGCCATTCAGATAGTAGTAGACCAATTGAACGAGTTGTGAAACATATTTCAGCCGGGCCGAGCTGGAAGAATGGAAGAAAGAGAAGAAGAGAGAAAAGGCCGAAATGAAGGAGTGGAAGAAGAAGGAAGAAGAAGAGAGGAAGAGGAAACTGAAGATGAAACAGCGAAAGGAGAACAGAAAGGAGAAGAAGGAAAAGGAAAGAGAGAAGAAGAGAATGAGAAAGGAGAAGAAGAGGAATGCCTTGTAACCCTGAAAAAATGCCTGAAAATATCCACACTTCAGGATTCAGCCGACGGAATTCGATGAAAGACTTGTAGAAGATGGAACGACTAATGTGGTCAGCAAAAAAAGAAATGGCTGAAGATTCTGAAAATGTTTGTTCAGGTGGCCTGCATATTCTGGATCAAACCTTCCACAGTCAAGAAAGTGAAGACACTGAAGGTGCGCGTCCTTGGTTCATCAGTGGTCTCTACTTCAAAGTGGGGATCGCTTTTTGGAAATTCAGTAAAAAAAGAAATAAAGGAAGTATACTTTTTCGCTTCTGTGCATTGGTGCTTCATTCCCTACCAAATGCGACACCCTAATTGTAAGGCAGAGATCTTTTCTTCCGCCGTGGTCTCTTGACGACCGCAAGGATGAGATTGGGATGCATATAATTCCGAACTTCGACGTTATTGCTTTCTCACACAAAGTGTCACAAGATCCCCACATGCCCCTTCCTCTCTCATTTTTACTGTGGATGGATAAAAATATTGTATAGTAAACACGTTTGAAAGAAGCCGTAAAGGCAGATCGAGGGAGCGCTTCCCGACGGAGGAATCAATGCTGTTTTTCTCTGCGTTCTCTCATTTCCGCTCACTCTCTCCTCTTCCCAAGATATTGATTCCTCGGCCGGGAAGCGCTTCCGCGATCTCCCTTTACGGCTTCTTTAACTCAGATTCGTGATCGGGAGTTCCGCGTGATGTTCGAAAGGACAACCGGCGCAAATGATGTACTGAAATTGTGAGTTTGAGCTGCATAGAATGCCGCAGCGCCACTTCTTCTCAATTTTCAGCTCAATCGAACGTGAAGACACATCAGAAGAATGGATATTTGAGGAGCTCTGCACTCTGGCAAACGGAAACAATGAAAATGATTCCTTGGTGGGTTGCGCTGGCATCGTGCCAAAAATCCCGATGTTGGCATCTTGCCAAAAAACCGATGTTGGCATCTTGCCAAAAAACCGATGTTGGCATCTTGCCAAAAAACCGATGTTGGCATGGTGGCAAGTTACTATTCTTGCAGCGCGTCTTTGCCGAGCACATTGTTGAACCTGGAAAGAAGGATATGTGGGAGAGCATTTGCACGTACAACTCCCCCTTCAACGGCATCATATTCTTTCATATGGAGTGCTCTCTGTTCTTGCCACTTGGAGAATATCTGAGGTTTGACAGCCGACCACAACGCGTTGGAGGTGCGTTACGGTCCCACTAAGGTCTTTCTATCGTGTATTACCTTTTAGCCCCGCTCCCGACGCAGTGCTCATTTGTGGAGAGGAGGTACGGGTCTAATCTAATGATCTAATGAATGCTGAAATGTAAAGCGGATCCATGATCCATTTGATAAAACAAAAACGCAAAAATTTGAGGAATTCCCCGTCAACCGCAACTACACCTCTCATTTCTCCTAATTTTTGTTGGAACTGTTCTCGAAAGATCATGACGACTCGAACAAGTTCAACATCGAGGTAGAATAAAAAAAGCCATATACATACCCATTCCAAAGTAGAAATGTCTCATTGTGTGTATTCTTAACCATCGTGAGACGTTCTAAATCAATAATTAGCAGTGTGGCGGTTAATGAAGCCATGAGGGCATTATTCATGTAAAAGTAGTTGAACGCTCGCCTCTATATGTTAAGGGTGAAATATATTTAAAATCATAGCTATTGGTCAGAGAAAGGACGAAGGTATTTGTGCAAACGCTGAGAAAACATTTTATTGATTTACTCGGCGAGAAGCGCTTCACAAACTCCCTTTATGTCTTCTTTGTACTAGTGCGATATAAATAATTTCTGCTTCAAAGGTATGCTCGCCGGACGAGTTGAAGAGCTTCCTGCGTGCCATTACAACTCTCCATCCTTTCGGTCGCGAATCTGGAATTCAAATAATAACCGCAAATCGAGCGCTGATGGGCACTCAGGTGTGTCCGGAACCGTAAAATAGGACCCGCGACGCGTGAACTCGTGCGAAAGGGCACTATTTAATCTACGGTTGCGCCTGAAGCGAATAACATGTTCTTTTTAGTCAGTGCAATACGCTGTGGAAACAACCGAGGTCTGGCGCGACACAAAATACGTAAACGTATTCGAAAACCTCCAATTCGGCCTGGATCAGCAGATGAAAGTGGTCTCTTATGTAAGTTTGAAGGGTTCTTTGAAGCGCTACAAGATGAAGGAATCAAAGACTCTTTTTGTCCTCTCCTTTGCAAATATCTCGCTTTTTCATCTTGCCTGGGATATTGTTTCCCCGTATATGGCCACCTTATTGGTTATCAACACTATTTACGATTGAAAGAATCGGTTTGTAGGCCGCCTTGAAAAGCATCAATCTCGAAGACTTTGTAAAGAGCAAGGACCGCTTCGATAAACTGGATGAGACAGCCAAGAAGATGTGCGAAGAACGGTGAGATTTTCAGATATTCACAAAAAAGACTTTTTAGTCTTCGCTGTTTCAGATGAAAGAGTCTTGAAACATATTTCAGCCGAGTCGAGCTGGAAGAATGGAAGAAAGAGGAGGAGAGAGAAGAAACTGAGATGAAGGAGTGGAAGAAGAAGGAAGAAGAGGAGAGGAAGAGGAGACTGAAGATGAAACAACGAAAGGAGAACAGAAAGGAGAAGAAGGGACTGGGAAGAAAGAAGAAGAGCATGAGAAAGGAGAAGAAGATGAATGCCATGTAACCACTCCACACTAAAATATTCCTTGTACTCTGTACTCGTGAAATCATCCAAATTGCTGAAAATACTCTTAACCCATTTCACCGTGCTCAACGATAAAATATGCGGTGAATTTGTTTCTATACGCAGTGACGGAAGTGTAATTCCCAAGATTGTGGGCCCTTTAAAGGAGTGTGGCACGAACTTTTCGAGTATAGGATGAAAGGGCCACATGATAAGGGCTAACATGGGAAGTCGAACGACACCTTGCTAATGGTTCAAAGATTCTAATTTTGATGAATGTTTAAAGCGGCAGATAATAGGACGACGTTTGAAATCGAGGTAAGCGAGAGACTGAAAGGGCAAGTCTCTCGCTTACCCCGATTCTTCCCGCATCTCCTCGCTTCCCACTAATTCCAAGTGCTCCCTATTGTCTACCGTATTCCGTACCTATTCAAGAAAATCAGGGAGAAATCAGTGAACGGTGAGTTAGATGTCATTCAATTTCTCACGTTAGTCCCTGTAATGTGGCGCTTTAATTCTATTCACGAAAAATTCTTTCTACAGCTCCATTATTTGATGCGTTCGCCAATTCGATTATATGTGCTTTTAGAGAACAAACTACACTCATTTTCCAACTTTCGGTTACCTCTGCTCACGATCGGATTTATGATGAGTTTTTCAATTTTCCGCTGAAATTTTATGCAAATGGCTGAGTGCCCATCAGCAGCTGTCATTAACAGTTTCGAATTTTTCTCACGTATAGTTTCGATTGGTTTTGGTTAGAAGCAGATCTTCTGAGAGAATAGTGTAAACACAGGGGGGGGGGGCTACAGCATTAGTCGAATATCCACGGTAATTCACGTTGGCTTGGGGCAACAAAAACCAAACGTCTGCGTCACTCGCACTCGTCGCACCAGCGGAATTGCAAATGCTCGTGGCCAAAATTGATCGCAAACTATAAACCCCCGGCGGATATGCAGACCTAAATAGCTGCGCACGCCAGCCAGGGCGAAAACGGATAGGGAGAGGGGTGGTGACTGTTACAGTCATTATCCCTTCCCCTACCATTTTCGCCCTGGTTGGCGTGCGCAGCTAGTAGGTCTGCATATCCGTCGGGTTGAAATCGCAGATTGCAGCGCGGAAGCTATGCTCGGCTGAGAGCTAACAGCTCAACAGCCGTGGTGTGCTTGGTGCACATGGTGCGATTTTGCTATTCTGTTAGCTGAATCGCCGTGAATCGCCAAGAGAACGTTTTAATTCGACTACATATAACAGATATATCGATCACTCTGATCTCGATGACGTGTTTCATTTTGCATGGAAGTCCCTTAGACACTTTCCTCATTTTTACATTTGTGATAGTATTTGGTCCTCCTACAATGCTTTGATGTGTTAGAGGACGCATGGACGATGTTACCTTTCAATTTTGATGTATGGTAATGTATGCAAATTTTCCTGAACAAGGAATGCCATTTATTAATTTTATGCAAAACTGTTGACCATATGACCAGCAACATCCTCATTTACTCTCTCCCCGCTCCCATTCCGCGTGGTCGTCCCATTTCGCCTTCATTCTTTTTCTCCCCTCCCTCATCCACCCAAGGCGAGTTACTTAATTAAAAATATATTAGAAATACTAAAGAGGCGTTTATAAATACGAAAATGACTCAAATTTCCCAATTTGAGCCAATAAGTGCGGCCAGACTAATTCATCCGTTCAGCGCCAAGCCGACGGAATACGATGAGAGACTGATTGAGGATGGAACAAGCAATGTGGTTCGCAAAATCAATAAATCCATGAAAATGTTGAAAATGCCGTTCAGGTGGCCTGCAAATTCTGGATCAAACCCTCTACAGTCAGCAAAGTGAAGATGATGAAGGTGCAACGGCTTAATTGGGAGTCAAATTTAGGAAAATCAAGTGGAAATCAGAATTAACTAGAAGTCAAATAATCACTGACTTCGAAACTCTATATACATAACATTGTATTTCCTTATCTACTTATATGTTACATTTCAGAAATTCGCAACTTTCAAGTAGTAGTTGTCATTTTTCCTGCAAAAGCATTCAGATTCGTGACCGAGAGATCCGTTTGAAGATGAACAGGATACGCGGCTTTGATGGAGATAAACTGAATTTGTGAGTTTCTATTCGCGAAAACCGCAACGCATCGGTCATGCGTCGCGGTCCGCGATTTTCAAATGCACAATTTTCAGCTCCCTCGAGCGAGAAGACGCATCGGAAGAATGGATATTCGAAGTGGCGTTAACACTCGCAAACGCAGCTAATGCGCATGATTCTTATGTAGGTTATTTGGCATCGTGCCAAAAAGATACTTTTTGGCATCGTGCCAATTTATCATTGCAGCGCCCATTCCTCCAGTTCATTGCTGAGCCCGGAATAAAGGAGATGGATACGATCATCATTCCCGTTGGCGGCGATGTCGACCACTTGACGCTCTTTTTTCACATCGAATTGTCGCTGTTCTTGCCACTGGGAGAATTCTTTTGGTATGACAACCGGTTGTGATTCGGTCACAGAATGTTTGCATTGCAGCCCCGGACCCGACGCGGTGCTCGTTTGCGGAGAGGAGGTAATACTTATTCGAAATGGATTGATAAGGATTGATAAATAAACATAGACAAAAGTGCCGGTCGTTGTCAGAGACACGACGAAATACCACGTTAGAATGAAAAATCCTAGTCGACGGCCGAGTGTAAGGCTTGTTCTCGAGTTAACAATCAGGACGCACAATAAGAAGTTCGCATAGAATGTTGACTGCTGAACCTATAATTTGCCAAGGTGTCTCATCTATGCCTCTGTATATGGCACTCAAAAACCGGTGAAAGACAACTGCGCCCAGGACATTTGTCCAATAATGGAGCAATGCACAGATGAAATTCCTACACCCTCTTCGTTCATATTTTCCATCACTGAACAAGATAAATTTGAGGAAATTCCCGTCAACCGCAAATACGTCTCGCACTTTTCCAAGTATTTGCTGGAACCGTTCTCGAAAGATCATGGTGATTCGAAGAAGTTCAAATTGAGGTACGACAAAAATTAGCAAATCAGGTTGATATGTAATATGTTCGGCATTTTATAAGCATTTTTATGAATACCTTAAGGTTTGCACTGTGGATGAATTGAAGATCTTCCTGGCCGCCATTACAAGCCTCCATCCTCTGGGCCGTTCTTCTGGCATGGGAGTACTTGCTGCATATCGAGCATTGGGCGGCGCTCAGGTGTGTCCGGATCCGCGAATTGGTACGAATAAATAGGCGAAGAAATATTTCAGTCCATATTCTACGACGTTGAAACGACCGAGGTTTATCGCAACAACAAGAGCAGAAAGTCTCTGAATGTCTTCGAAAACGTGACATGTGGCCAGGAGCAAGAGTTGAAGTTGCTCTCCTATGTATGTATTAGGGGTGACATGAGTTCCTGATTGGAGCGCTAGCGAGATCAAAAGTGTTTTTCTCTACCTCTATATTAAACCTTCGTACTCTCATCTCCTCGAGGATAATGATTTCCCCGTCAGGAAGCATCTCACAGATTTTCCCGAAGGCTGCTTAAATTGTAATACTTTGTTCTGCGGTTAAAGACTTGCTTCTGTAGAACCGTTTGCACTTCAAGCTATTGTCCAGGGGAAATTATTCCGCTGTTAATTTTAGCATGAGTTACAATCTTTGTTTTCAATAACATCAAAGTTGTTTTTGCTTGTAGGCTGCCTTGCAACGCATGGAAATCGAGGATTTTGAGAAGAACAAGGAGAGCTTCGATAAGTTGGATGATGAGACCAAGAAGATGTGCGAAGAACAGTGAGATTACAATTAATTCGCAAAAGGAAGATGTAATGGCCCTTTCTAAATATTATAAAACAGTTCAGTTGAAAGAGTCTGGAAACGAATTTCAGTCGGGCCGAGCTGGATGAATGGAAGGAAGAGATGGAGAGAGAAGAAACCCAGATGATGGAATGGAAAAAGAAGAAAGAAAACGGTTTCTTGAAAAACTGCTTGCAAAGTATTCGTCGATTTTTCTCGTGAAAAGAAGTTACTTCATTGACCATACAGTATGTATGAACCATACTATCCGATAAAATGTTAAAATGTTTATTTGTTTGGTTGCAAGAGTGAAATTGCCAAGTGTCTGGGCAGTAAAATCGATCAGTATCGAGTAGAAAGGCACAGCCTGTCAAACAGTAGGGTTTCATTCGGCACGTAGAGGCGAGAGTGAGATCAGATGCTAATGAGACAAATGAAATCACATGCTAATGAGGTTTAAAGATGTTTTCGATATTTATTGGGCTTCAAAATAAAAATATAGCAAAAATCGTCCGTACGATTGTCAGGAGTGATAATAGGCACCTGCTAATTTTATATGGGGCGCGATTTGAACATTTGAAAGACGGTTGTGTTATATTAGAACACAACTATCTCTCAAATGTTCAAATCGCGCCCCATATAAAATTAACAGGTTGCTATTATCACTCCCGACAATCGTACTTTTGTTTTTTGCGCTATCTTTATTTTGAAAATAGTTATGAATTAAAAACGGCCTCGCGGTCAACTATCTGGACGACTATCGATTATTCTAATGTGAGACCGCGCGGTATGACGTTAAAGGGAATGAATTGTCCAACACAAACCCTACTGTTTGACAGGCTGTGGAAAGGATACTCGTTTTGATTTACATGCGCAGCTGTGCAAAAAGGAAAAACCCTTTTTTCCCTTTCTTTCATTTTCGCCTTTTCGAATCTCATTTTCTCTCTTTTTCCATATTCTTCGCATGGGTTGATCGTTCCTGGTATGTGAAGAAAAAGGAGAATGATTCGCTTATCGTCGAACGAAAAATATAATTTGAATAAAATAGAGTCTAGATTTTTGCCACAGTTGAAAAGCGATTTACACACATTTCAGGATTTAATTTTCATGCTTAAAATTTAGAACGCTGAATAATATTCACTTTGATGATTATCTGGTTACAAAGGATATGGTGACAGTGTCGGAAGAAATGTTTATTTTAGAATGAAAATGATTACATGAAAATATACCGTCCACTTACATCTAATTTTTTGCGTAAAATGCTTAGGAATCCTAGTAGGTATTGACTGTTGGAACGCGTTTGCCATCTCTCATTCTGTAGCTTTATACGTGTTGTTTACAATTCGTCAGAGACAAATACTTGCCAATGCGGTCAGACGGAAAAGATGCAAATTCGTTCGAAAAGTTGATCACTTTATCTCATCAATCCTTATTCCCTCTCCCCCCTTCCGTCCCGTGTGGTCGTCCCTTATCGCCTCTTTCTTCTCTCCTCCCTCGCCCATCAAAGGTTAAGTTCCATCTTGTACAGACAATTTTTGATTAAAAACGTAATTATAATAAATAAAAAAAAATGTATAGTCACTGTTAAAAATTTCAACCATAAAAATCACTATTGCAGTAACCTACGGCCGAAATGCGTTTCGTCGACAAATTGAAAGCCTTCAATAAATGGTGTGTGAGATTCAGAATAGGGATGACTTTGTAAAGCCATCCCATATCGCGGGATTACGTTTCTTTTTAGGCCCAAGCCGATCGAATACGATGAGAGACTTGTAGAAGATGGAGCGACTAACGTGGTTCGCAAAAAATCAATAACTAAAGAAAAGGAAAATGGTTTGAGGTGGCATGCAAGTTCTGGATCAAACCTTCCACGGTCAACAAAGTGAAGATGCTGAAGGTGCTTGTAATTCATTGTTCTTACTATCCTTGATATCTAATCGAATTTCTAAAAGTCAAATGCATTTCCCATTTGGAGCAGATTTCTCTACGAACCGTAGACAACCTCTCCGAAGGTATTCGAAGAAGGTGTTCAGATTCGCGATCGTGAGTTCCGCGTGAAGATGGAGAGGACAGTCGGCGATGATGATGAATTGAAAATGTGTGTTTGCAAAAGCCGCGACGCATGCACCCACGCGTTGCGGTCGCAAATTGCACAATTTGCAGGTCCGTCGAACGAGACGACGCATCGGAGGAATGGATATTCGATGCGGTGATCACAATGGCATTCAACACCACAAAGGAAGAAGTCAATGTGAGCCTTGGCATTGTGCCAATCGTTTTTTGCGTTTTGACAGCAAAAAAATCTTTGCAGGTCACGCACAGCCAGTTCATTCTCGAGCCCGGCACGAGAGAATTGTGGTTGTTCACAACCTATTGAATTGGCGCACTCTTCGACGAGAACATATTCTTTCACATGGAATGCTCTCTGTTCCTGCCACTTGGAGAGTATCTGAGGTAAGATACGCGTCTCGACCGCAACGCGTCAGGTCACGCGTCGCGGCTGGGCTAATATTTATTTGCAATCGTGCTTTTGAGCCCCGCGCACGATGCAGTGCTCGTTTGCGAAGAGGGGGTGAGAATCGCAGCCGGTGGAAATTTAAAAATCCTTTTTCAAACAATAATCTTTTGAGAAATTCTTTCCTGCGATATCTAGCATTTTGCGCTGAAAAAGTGAAACACTTGCCCAATAATTTTTCGTGAAATATTTTCATATTTATGTTATCGTAGTAGCTCAAATACGAGCGGCGAGAGTGCGAAAATTTGTCACCTGAATTTTTTTACACAATTTGATAATCAGGAATTTCCCGTCAATCGGAACTACACTTCACACTTCTCAAAGTATCTGCTGGATCTGTTCTCGAAAGATCAAGATGATTCGAAGAAGTTCTAAATTGAGGTACGACACAAATTCACGTATATGTTGAGCATTTTTAAAGCATTTTTTTTATTATTATTTCCTTAAGGTGTGCAATGCGGATGAACTGAAGAGCTTCCTGGATGCAATTACAAGTCTCCATACTGTGAACCGCCGTTGTTGCATGGGAGTACTTGCTGCAAATCGAGCAATGATCGGCGCTCAGGTGTGTTCGGAACGGTAAATTGGTAACCGCGACGCGTGACTTGACGCGCAGCGGACGATTCGAATCTAACGGTTTTTCAGTCCATACTCTATGGCGTGGAGACAACTGAGGTTAATCGCAACTATAGGAGCAGAAAGACTGTTGACGTCTTCGAAAACGTGAAATTTGGCCAGGAGCAAGAACTGAAACTGCTCTCATTTGTAAGTTTTCGAGAAAAAAGGCGCCATCGGATCCTAGTTTGGAGCGTGTTCATGAAACAGTTTTCATCAATTACTTTTCCAAGGAACCGTTTGAACTTCAAGTGATCTTTTTAAAGTCTTTATTCCGGGGTCAGGGGGAAATCCATGGGGGGATGTGGTCCTGCCGGTGGACTGCTAGGCCACCCGATTAGGAATAACACCCTGGCGTTCCAAGCGTTTTCTCCGGGGGATCTTTGGTTCGCTGGCACCGCTACCAATTGTCGACCCAGGAGAGGATGGCGCCTTGGTTGGGTTGGGTTCAAGCGGTTGTCAAGGGGAAATTATTCTGTCGGTCACTTTATTGGGACAATTTCTGTTTTCTATCACACCGAAGCTGTTTATGTTTGTAGGCTGCCTTGAAAAGCATCAAAATCAAGGACTTTGATAAGAACAAGGAGAGTGAATTGGACGAGGAAGCCAAGAAAATGTGCGAAGAACGGTAAGGTCTCTAGAAAGTAGTATTAGACCAAGTAAACATCTGAAACATATTTCAGCCGAGTCGAGCTAGAAGAATGGAAGAAAGAGAAGGAGAGAGAAGAAACTGAGATGAAGGAGTGGAAGAAGAAGGAAGAAGAGGAGAGGAAGAGGAGACTGAAGATGAAACAGCGAAAGGAGAACAGAAAGGAGAAGAAGAGACTGGAAAGAGAGAAGAAGAGAATGAGGAAGGAGAAGAAGAGGAATGCCATGTAACCACTTCACACAATCATATCCCTCGAAAAGTGTTTCTAACTATTCGAAACTGCTTGGAAATGGGGAAATTTGATTCATAGACTGTACTCGTGAAATCATCCAAATTGCTGAAAAATACTCGTAACCCATTTCACCGTGCTCTCCGATAAAATTAGCCGTGAATTTGTTTGTATACACGGTGCGCCATAATTACCCGACCGAATTATGTTTTGTTCTGCAATTTTTCTCAGTGCTTGAATAACAATGATCACTGCATATTATATTCCAGAGTGCACCACAAATATACTGCACTGGCCGGTTTAGCATGTTCGTTATCTCTAGCTTTGAGAAAATTT
>JACMIF010003203.1:2336-15323 GCA_014805445.1 Diplogasteroides magnus
CCCCCCCCCCCCCCCCCCCGCGCCCCCGAGAAAGAGTCAGCAATAGGTGCACATTAAGGTTGGCTGTTTGACTAGGTTTTCGGATATGTTTCACCGTGCCTACATATATTGAATTTATAAGAGCTGTGAATCGGAAAACCTAGTCAAACTGCAAACCTTAGTGCACACAAACGTGTTGCATATTGTGAAAAAGAAGATAATGGACATTTGCGCCATAATTGTCAATTGGACAGCTGCGAAAGCAGAGAATATTGGCTCACCTCTCCATTTCACCACTATATCTCATGTAATCTGAAGTGAAATGCGTTCTATATGTAGTGCTGCTGAAACATAAGAATAATCACTTGTAGAGATGATAAATGCGACGAAATAGCATGTAAATGTGAGAGAATAACCGTCTTACAGTCACGAAATCAGGGGTAGTATTCGTACTCGGAATATCAGTCCAGTTTACATGAATAATAATCCGTTGCACGTGCTTTCCGATATCGAAGAACTATCCGCTGCTCCTTTTAACGAGACGAACAAGATCCACAGGGCATATGAAGTTGATCAGATGAAGTTCGCTTACCGAGTTCCCGGGAATCCGCTCGAAAGGGAACTGACAGTCAATTGCCAATGGCTCTTCGTTTTTCAGAACAGATTAACCCTCATGGGAGACGAGAAACGACTCGCCGTGAACAAATCCTTGTTCAATTTTGTCGATTGCACTGGCCTAGACTGTGGTAAGCGGAAGAATGTTTACAGTTACTTCCCATTATGGGCAGTATGATTTATTTTTCGCATACGTTTTAATGCAATTATGACGCAAAAAATGATGTTCTGAAATGAGCTAGATATGTACATATAATAATGTTTTACAGGCCCCATTCTTCGTTCTTCTCAGTTCTGCCTCCTCCCTTCCTCTCAGCTTTTCCATCTCCAACTTCACTTGATCCTCGAGAACGGCTGCATTCCGGTCATTCTGTCCACCACGCAGCCTCTCCCGTTTTTGGGTAAGATTTCGCAATCAATCGATGATTTCGTAATCCCCCAGGCGATTTCGCAATTTGCCCAGATTTCGCAATCCGTTCAGATTCACTGGACTGGCGATTAGCGGCATTCCGATTTCCTCGGTCCGCGCTGAATATGATTCCGGGCCAACTTGCAAAAATGAGGAAAGAAGATATTCTGGAGATGAGAAGGTTCATTTGTCACGATTTCATAAACAGTTTATCGTTGTTGTAAAATACCACGTGGTAAATATATAAAATAGAAACATTTAAATTGTTAGATTTTCAGTATATTGACGTAAAAAATAATGAGAGCCCTTTTTAGAAGAGGAAGGCTCTTCTTGGAGAGAATCGGAGATGCCAAAGGACTCGCTTCTTCGCTCATTGCTTCATTGGCTGAAAGGATGGGACTGCACTTACCATCAGCTCTGCCGGTATGAATGGATGAACCTCAGGAATGCCATGGACATTTGCACCGTAACGATGAAATTAACAGATGCATCGTCATTTATCGGCTCCAGTGTCCTTTTGACCATTATGGAGCCTTTGTCCAGGGCGTTCTTGTCTTTCATACATATAATATTATGCATCCCACCTGAACTGTTGCTGTTTTCTCTATGTCTCTCTGGTGAAACGTATTCCAAAACGACGAAATAGTACGCAAAAGCAAGAGACCAGGGTACTAGGAATAACAGTTGGGATAGGATGCATAATAACAATGCACTTTCCTACCGTTTTACAATCCTATGGAAGTTTTAGAATTCATGGGTACATTCAGACAAGGGCAACTTCGCTCTATAACGAAACCTTCGAGGCTCCGAATACTCAGTCGTTGCAACTGCCCTCTTCTTCCTATATCAGAATTCCATCACAATCATTCGATGACGGATCGAGCAGTCAGGTTAGATCACCTCCTTTACAATTTTCATTGACTAAATATTGCTCGTTCAGTTTTCGACATACATTGAATACCGGTAGAAAGGCACTATGCTTACAGTACTCCTACGCACGGTGGAATTCCGGTCGAGACCTGTCGTGGAGTCCCTCATCATTGCACGACGCTGTGGATTTCCTGGCCGAGGCGGAGTTCTTTGAAGGGACAATGGTAACTCAAACTCACGCTCAGTGTCTAGAGTGTAATATTGACAATGAGGTCGAATGTAGGGATAGCATTAGGGATAATTATTGACAGCCGTTCATTTCTAGCCGTCTAAATTCACTCCGAGACGACCGCTACGAATGAATTTAGACTGCTAGAAATGAACGGCTGTCAATAATTATCAATAATGCGATCCCTAGTCGAAGGTGACATGAAAGGGCGTCACGTTTCGAGGTGTCGAATCAACTAATAATATTCAAACGCTTTCACTTTCTTTTCACACTCTACAATAAACTAATTTTGCCAGAATGGTTGGCTGACTAATTTGTGAGTTGTTTCAAGGCTGCTCAATATTTTAAAATATACCCTCTGTGAAACATAACTTGCAAAGTATTCAAACTGTCAACCATATTGGCCATCCAAGCAGGTCTATTTCCATTGAACCATTCGATGAGGGACACTTTTCAGGACGATATGCTCACAAGTGGTGCAACCAAAAGTAACTTCGGCTTCGGACAAGGGTCGAACAGGAGGGAGGAACAGTTTACCGGTATTTGTTTCTGGATATATAATGTTTGTTTCCATGTTCAGTATCTGTTTCACAACACCCTGGCTGAGCGCTATAGCGAGGTTGACATTAGCGACATTTGCGCCATGTTGGTGGTATAGACCGACACGCCGTTGCATCTCCCACTGCTCAAATGTCAGCAACATTGCGCAAACTATGGTTGCAATTTGGGTGCGAGAACGGTTATGATTCAACGAACCAACACCTGTCAAGATTATGCATCCTAACCGAACTGTTTCTCCAGTCTATATATCTCCCACTTGAACACATTTCGCAGCGACGAAATAGCATGTAGAAATGAGAGACCAGGCTGGCATCCAGCAGTAAGACGCGTACTAGAAATAACAGTTCAGATAGGATGCATAATAATGATCAGTGAAACACAACTGATTTCGTACTCCTGATTCGGTTTTTTGTAAACTGCCAACCTTAGCACATACGTTGTGGTAAATTCGTCATTGTTGTCCTCGGTATTCCCGTATCTCCTTATGTTATTCCAGCACTGATTCTCACATACAACCGAGACGAGGCCGTAGCCGAAATCATTCAACTACTCAACGGCTGCCCTCATCTGAACAAGGTTTCTATTCATGCAAACCAGAATAGATATTCCGAGTACGAACAAGGAGTTGAGTTAACAATGGTGCCCTCTGCAATTTGAGTGCTATTTCGTCGTTTCTCTGACCTCAAGTCGTGTTTTGTTTATGTTTCAAATCAGAAATACATGAACAAAATACAGACTTCCGTTGTTTAACGCGCCGCTCGTCAGGTGATCGTCGTCTGGAACAATCTAAAGAGGAAGCCCTCCATTGACTGGCCCGCCATTCACGTTCCCGTCGAGTAAGAATTCAAAACTGTATAAAAATGCTATCATAATCAAAAATTGCCTCAAATGCTTTCTTTCACTTCCATTTCATCATTATAGCAGAAACCATTATGAAGTCGTTATAAAAATATTAAAAAGAAGAATTTTTTCAGATTCATTCTCCCCGAAAAGAACAGCCTGAACAATCGCTTCCTGCCTTTTGACAGGATCGAAACCGAAGTATGTTTCACTGCTTCTATAAATGAGTAAGCATTTCTAATTTGTCATTCACAAGTTTATGTGTTTGGAATCAGAAATTAGAATTCATACCTCGGAATGTGCAAGCGAGTGAAAACCAATTGCACCAATATCGTTAGCACAGCGCAGCAGTAGTGAAAACGTGGCGTTGTATTCGGGTAATTACCTAATGTCCATTATGGGGTGAGTACCACAAGAATGAAATGTGTGTAATATGTGTCAATGGCTTTTCATTAGCTTATAATTATCCTAATGCGACATCCTATTGTCTCTTCCTATATTATGATGTGACATGTCCAAGATACGTCATTGCAGGCAGTTCTCAACATCGACGACGATATGGATATGGGACACGATGAGTTAGTGATAGCATTCAGGTGAGCGTGGCTCAGTGGCAAGTAGATGGAAAACTTGTAACTTTCTGAGGCTGAGTTCGATCCCAATTGAAGGCATGTTTTTTGCAGAGTGTGGAGAGAGAACCGTGACCGCGTTGTGGGCTTTCCGCAGAGGTAAGTCATTCTTATTTTTATCTCTTTGAAGCAAAAATTGTCTCATGTGTTTGAAGCCACTGCTCATAAGAGAAAAAAAACCATTCAAAGTAAAGTACTGTTGCTAGAAGGAAGCTGATCAAGTTACTGGGTTTTCCAAATAGAATATCGCATCTACAGTAAAGAAGGTCAAAGACCATTCATTGTTCGAGAGGGGGATATAATACATGTCTCTTACCGTACCTGAGAGCATATCTGAAGTACTCTAATAGTACTGTAAGCCTGATTTCAGATCGAATAAAGTAGCTAACGGGGGGTCGTTGTACGTCGCGGCGGAGAACTGTGAATACAGCATGATTCTTACGTCCTGCGCGTTCGTGCATAAGGTACTTCTGTCTGCTGATTGCATCGGTTATGTTTCATGGTCGAAAGTTATTCATTCCGTGAAACGTAACCAATCTCGCATATTCTGCTCACCCGGCAAGGTACACTAGTTTATATAATGAATCGAGGCGAATAACGGCATGGCATCATGATCGAATAGATTGTGTGCCATAATGAATCAAAAGATCATAAATTTCAGAAGAGATGTTAATGCGACGAGACTATGATACAAATATGTTTCACGGTCTGTATAAAAGAGTGAAAAAGCAAAGTCATCGGTGGTATTCAAAATCGCTGTCCAAACATCTATACATTTTCTCAATTTTTTTTAAAAACACTATTTAATTTAGTGAATTACGGAGAATGGCAGCGCAAAAAAGCTTGAGCGAATTCATTGAGCATCAGAATGAATCTGAAAACTAGAAATTTCAACAGAGATGTGTATGTGACCAAACTGGAAATATGTTTCACGGTCTTTATATAGCCGTGAAACAGCATAGTCATCGCTCTTGTTGCGAACCCTAGTTGAACCATTATTTAGGAATTCATGTTCGAGTACTTCAACAACCAGCATCCGACCATTCTCAAGCACATCGATGAAGTACAGAATTGCGAAGTGAGAGTTCAAATAGAAATTGATTCTAAATCGGTAGTGAAGTGCATTTCCAATTCGTCAAATCTCAGCGGAACGGCTGTCTCTGCGCTCGACAGACAACAGCTCCGAGGGAGTTAGACGAATGAGAAATCCACTTTACTACCGAGTAAGAGAACCTACTTGCAAGTAAACAATGCACTGTCTGAAGAAAAAGAAATTCATATTATTCATATTATTCATGTAAGGGGAATTGAATCTCAGCCTCTATACGTTGAGCGTTAAAACTATTCAAAATCATGGCTAACGGTCAGAAAAATGACGAAATTTTTCGTAAATGAGGGTGTGTGTAGAGTGAAATTGAGGAAATTGAGGAAATAGAGGAAATACTCGGCATAACAACATGTTAACAATTTGCCATACATGAATATAATCGTTTTATTTTTAAATAGCTGTTTCTACAGGACATCGCCATAAACTTCCTCGTCTCGCATCTCACGAGAAAGGGACCGCTGAAAGTGGTCAAGAACAAGGGATACAGGTGCGCATGTGGACGTATTTTTTTTATTTCTAAAATAATTACTAAAATATGCAGCTAATCATTTAAAATATTGAATTTTCAGGAATCGTGCTGCTAAGGGAGGACTCTCATCAGATCGAAACCATTACCGGTAAGTTGACAGTAAAGCCCAATAGATTGACCTTCCGAAGAATGGACAAATCTTTTTTTTATTGAAATAAGATACATTTTCCAGAGAACGAGACGAGTGCATGAAGCTGTTCACAAAGATTTACGGGTACAATCCACTAGTGTAAGTCAATTTTTTGAGAAAATTACAATGTCTTCGGGGGTGGGGAAATTAAGGACGGACAAAATGTGGTCATTTCATTTCACGCAGCGCAAATAGACAGCGCTGGCCATTTGACCGCGCCGAAAAGGCAGCGCGAGAGCGATGAAATGCAGACCTTTCCCCACTCTAGTCTTTTCGGGTGAGAAATGAGAACGCCTTGGACATTTGCGCCATAATAGGGACTTGGACAGACATCGTTGTCGGCATTATCACGGCGTTAATGTCCATTTCAACATTACGGCGCAAATTACTCGAGTAATTCAGATACTCGCAGTACAAGGCTGCTCCTCCGAAGAGCAGGGGACAGTGCATGAAGAGTGTTTGAGCAAATTCATTATGTATCGAACCCATTGTTCCGTCGAAATGTGTGCATTAGTATTATTCTGGAAAACGAACTTGATATTCGGAGTACTCACACTCCATCTGGCTGACGACTGTGCACTCTAAAATGTGCGTGCTATTTCGTCGTTTCTCTGGCCATTAGCCATGATTTTGAATAGGTTTCACGGTCAACATATAGAGGCTGACTTTCAACTCCGTTTACCACAATAATACATCAGTCAGCGATTTGCTCCTCGAAACAGTAACCTGTTTTTTTTTTGGAAAAAGGAGGAACTAATTGTAAGCAGGCTCAGATTGAAGAAAAACGTTTTTGCCTTGTTCGCATGCCCTTAACGTAGGGTGTCGCTATCAGTGATTGTCATTCTTCTAATCTCCGCGGAGCGATCGTCTCTCAAATGTGATAGGAAGGGGGGTTGAACGAATGGCAATTGCACTAAACTCGCTGATTGCGACACCCTGCCGTAATTTCTATGTTAACTGTGATCTCATATCTTCACGTGTACCTACTTCCTATTCATATGATTAATTGTTGTATTGTGCTTTTCAAAGATAAACGTGGTCTTTCCAATAAATGATTTCACTCATGTCAACACGAAATAAGAAGTGCTCGAATTGTTGTTCTACGTCTGGTAGGATTGGCAGTTTTTCATTTTAAGCCTGCAGTAACACCTCCGCTACAACGCCCTTCGAAAAGCATCTTGCTGATACTACCGAAGATCGAGAGAAGGTCTTCTTAGATGTTCTCATCTTTATCACTTTGATCGGCAGCGTTGCATCGATCCTGACGATTTGTGCAATTCAAAAAGGCCAGAAAGTTTTCTATCAGGTAAGAGTGGCTTGAAACATATTACACATCTTAACGGAACACCTGCTAAATCTTGAACATTTGCGCTATAATGAATTCATTGTAATTAGACACATCTGCTAAATAAACTGCAACGTATGACCCGTATATCCATGGTCACGAGACGAGAACTTTTGTCAGAGATTTTTTTCTAGTACCCTTTCTACCGCATATCCTTTCACATCCTGATTGGAGACATGGTGTTCTTCACTTCGTTCTAGATTTATCTCCTGCTACATTTGATGTCGCAATACGTCGCAAAGTCTGATAACGTACCGGCGATCTTGCAAAACAGACTTATATTTGATGCATACGTGATGCTCAGTGTGATTTCAAACCAGGTAAAAGGATTGGACATTTTACCGAATTATTTCGTCATTTATTTTTTTCATTATTTCTTCTAGTTTGATCTTCAAGATTCTGGTCATTTTCACATTCGTTTTGGGATCGAATCGTCTACTTGTATTCACTGGTCAATCATTAAACGCGAAGCTTTTTGCAGGGTTTGGAACACTCATTTTCATTCTTTAAAATGTACATAATTACATTCAGCAATAATATCCGAAAAATAACAATTGTTTCATATGCGACGGTTGCGAATTCCTTCGCAATTTGGTTAGAAATGTTGCTTAGATTAGATTAGCTACGCCGTTTTTGCAGGTATTTTGGAGGTCGAGTTCTTATTGAAGATGAAGTAACACAAATCAATCAAATTTTCCAACCAATATTCAAGGTTACGAATTCTCAATAATAATCAAGAAAATTTAATGTTTGGGTTGCGATTTTTATTGAGCAAATACTGCCACTGGTAACATGCGCTATTTATGTGGTTATTTTTGTAAAAATTAGGAATTACAGGTAGGACTCCAGGAATTTGTGAATCATTTTTAGATAAAAGGTTCAGAATTCGAAACGAGGAGTCACCGCCGGCTGATGAAATACAGCTCGTCTGGCAAGGACTTGCCGTAGCTGTTACATTATCTGTAAGACACGCGCACCATAAACATTTGCGCCTTAATGGTGAAATGTCAAATTCGCCATGATGGCGCAAACACTCATGTTATTCACCCCTCATAAACATTGTCCATATGCGCATAGTTCACTTTTTCAAAGATTGTGTTCAGTTTATTAAAATCGACGACTTAATACGTCAGATGGACTTCTGTATGTCGTACGCGGTAAGTTTGTTTTTCAGGTGGAAAATAACGACAGTGAAATATTACAATAATATCATTCCCCGAGTGCACAAAGTTTCTCATATTTTCAGCATTTTTCCTGATTTTAGACAGCTGTTCAAGGCATGTGGTATGTTCAGAGGGATCTTTCTTCAGTTAGGATGGGGAGGGGAAGCGTAAAGATAAAGCCACGTCTTTAACTTCGGTCACTTGCAAGTACGTTCGCCATCATAACATATTAGTATAAGTATGATATTACTTTAGTATGTGAGCCTCCTTATAGATTGGTTTACTGTAGCATTTGAGCTGGTGCATGTTTCTCATATTTTGGTCACGTGCCACAGCCTGACAGCATCTTTGGCTTCTCAATATAAGCAACTTGACCAATGCTAATTGCAGTGGTTCCCGCTGTCACGACGCCTATCTGTTCCCGACTGACGATACAAAGGTAAAACTTTCTTTGTTAAATTTAGAACTTGTATATTGTTTTTTTTCTTCAAAAAATCACTTTTGCAGACCCACGGAGTCGGCACGGGAGGCACATTCACTGTGACGTTCTGTCCTTGAAATTTCGATTTCATGCTGAAATTGTAAACTTCAAAATTTCTTCCGGTCTCAGTTTTCTTTTCGACAACAGGACCATCGAAATTGTTATACTTATATAGCACAACCTTCTTTGCCCTATTTTCAAGATGTTACTCCATGGAATTTTTATGTTGGATAAAACAAAGTTTATCGAGCAATGTTAAAGTGGTCAACGGGAAAAAATTTGCAAGTCAACTCGTAAAGAAGTGATGAGTAAAATGAACTTGGAATCAAAAGAAGCTGGTCAGATTATGCTCTAATCGTGTTTTATACGCCAAAAATGTAAAACTACCGAAAAAAATAAATTCTTGAGATCTCGGCACACATTTTTAATGGAAAATGACAAAAAAATACCCGAGTTTTTGAGCATAGTTAGTCCAAATTTACCGGCCGCTATTCCCTATTTCTCAGAGGTTCGAATTGCCAAGCGCGGTAATAGGCAGCATCTTCTATCTCGTTGGCCCTACTTGCCATGGTGGAGGAACCTGGGTGGGTTGAAGAAGAAGAAGAAGAAGTAGGAAGAGGCGGGTGCTTCTTTCTCCTGTGCACGGCAAGGGTGGCCGCGTTCGCGAAGTACTTGTCGCAGTCGACGCACATGGGAAGAGGTCCTGAAAATATTGTGATGCATAATGCGTACTGTATGCAGACCGCAACGCGTCATGCCGCATGCGTTGCGGTCTGGAATATCTCGATTTGTTAGGTACTAGGGTCGGGAAAGCAAGTAGAAGTGCATTTTTTTCTGTTGTCTATTTCCCTCGGAGCTGTTGTCCATCACAACAAAAAAGATAACCGCTCCGATGGAATTTGTCGGCAGAAAAACGTACTTCTGCTTGCTTTCCCTACGCTAATAGGTACCCTATTATGAACACCACTCGTTGGCCGAAACAAGTTATGTCTCAAACGCTCCGATTTGGAGTCAATATTCAATGAATACTCAATCATGACCGCAACGCGTCGAGCAACGAGCGTTGCGGTCGGAGGTGAAGAGCCGTTTACTTCTTATGTGCTTCCTCTTCACGTGGTGCCTTCTCTCGGAGGTCGTGGGAAATCGGGAGGTGCATCCGGGAATCGGGCATTTGTACCTGTTATTTCACACTGCTTCATCACGTTTTGAATAATTACATTTGTTGCATCACCCATTGGCATCGGGTGAAAGACAAGAGCGCCGTGGACATAAGCGCAGTACTGTTAAAATGCGCAGAATCTCTCTAATTCTCAACATTCTCATGGCGCAAGTGCCCATTTCACCATTATGGCGCAAATGTCCATCGCGCACTTGTCTTTCACAATAGGCATAATATTCAACACATCAGAACGTTCGCAATATATCGCTGCGTAGATACAAAAGTTTATTTTTTCTAATCTGACCTACTTTGTACATGTTTGAACGGTTATAATTGACATACGGTAGTCGAGAGAGCATCGCATCCACGGTGGAAGCGCTTGGGCCAGCGGTGGAACTCGACTCGTGCTTCGCCCGACTGTGCAGGGTCAGTCTGCAATTGAATACCGTAATCTACGATTCACAATGCAACGAACGGTTGCGTAATCTAATCATCCGTACATCATCATTAATGAAAAAAGGTTCTATTAAAATTATCGCAATCAGTATGCAGTTCATTTATCATAGCAAAGTCGAATTTGTGCCAATTCTTGCCTCAATTATCAATTACCGTAACTAACAATAGCGGCTTGCTAAATGGATACCGTACCTCTCCTTCGTGGCGAAACACGCGTCGCACTCGAAGCACTTGAATGGACGCGCGCCGATGTGCGTGGCGCGCACGTGACGAACCACGAGATATCTGATACTTGGAAGTAAGGAACGGAATCCGAGCAGAATTTCTGTCGTCTAATTACCTCGCAGCGGTTCTCTCTCTCATGTGACGGACAACAGCTCCGAGGGAATTAAAGACAAGAAAAATGCACTTCTGCTTTTTTTCTACACAATAGTGATCTATATCTTGTTCTGAGAATATCGTGCTATCGTCTAGATAATACCTAATGGAACGTACTAAAAACTGCCATTCACCTCGTCGATAGGACCCTTCCACAGTTGTCCCACCAGCACACTCGGTCGCCCCGCTTGAGGTGCGTCTTGTCCACGTGAGTCTCCATCGTGGATTTGGGACCTGCGGATGAAACATATTTCAGATGGGTTCTATTTTATCTGAACAGGGACGCGCATCCACTGTCTACATAATTATGATTTATGAGTCATTAACTAGAGTGGGAGGTCTAGAAAACAGGTTTCTGTTTTTGTTCTGGCGAGGAAGTTCTGAGAAATAATCGTCGCCTTGAAACATATCTCGGACGGGTTTGAGCGCACTTTGAAAAATGGTAGGACTCACCAGTAAAAGCGCACTCCTGCCACATGCACTTCATCTCCTCCTCGTCCTCGTCCGCAATCGACTCGGCAGCTTGTGATGCTTCACGCTAAATCAAACCATGACCTTTAAAATAGGAAAAACGTTATTTCTACTATTTTCGTTAGATTTTCAGGTAAAATCAATCAATTCTCAATATTAAAAGAGTTTGAGCTAAATAGAGGATTAAATTATTAGAACAATGAATTAAACAACGAATTATTCGATAACTTACAGTACTGAACGGCAGATGGTACGCGTACGAATGATCCTCATCCATCTCAGCTGCGTCCGGTTGGTCTATCCTGCAAGAGAATACCGTAATCAGCAGTAAGTTACCGTGATCTATCACATCCAGCCTCATTTTCAAAAGGATACGTCAACGGGGTAGTAGAATCTATTTTCAAGTTATAAAGCTTCATCATATTCAGTACTCCGTATTCCTAGGGACCCCAAACGATTTTTCTTCCAAATTGATCGAATCTCGTTCAAACTTGGCTCAGACGTAGAGAAAGTTTGCAAAAGTCATTATACGGTCTACCGTACCTTCCATAGTAGTCATGGGTGGAGTTGACCAGTCGATCGAATTCCCTCGTCGACTTCTCGTACGTATGGTCGTCCGTGTGATCGTAGAAGTTGAGGACCGGCGGCGGGTCAATCACGAACAGATCCTGCACGGAAAACTACAGTAACCACAATATCGTAGCTGGGCAAGTGCCCATGACATCAGCAATCAAAATTCAAAACTACGATTTTGCAAGCTTGAAACCACTGGCAGAAGAGATATTTTAATTGAAATTTTCAAAACTCTAGTGTAATCCAATAAATTTTTTGCATTTTGCGGGAATATAAAGATTTCGTATATCCATAAATCCAAATACAGGACCGGCAGAACTATTACCCCTATGGATACTCTTAGTGAAATCCTGAATAAATAATAAAGCTACCGTATACCTCGTCATCCGATCCGAGATTCTCCGTGTCGCGCACCTCGACCACTTCGCCGTCGTCCTCCGGACCCTGTGCGGTGACGGCCTCCGCCGTATCGGCCAGCATCCACAGCGGATCGTCCATCTTCAAGCGACAGTTTGAGGGGTGAAAGATAAGAATTGAACAGTTGCGCCATGAGAATGAATAATGATATGTAAATGCCCATGACGCTCTAGTCTATCGCCCCGGTTCGAGATATCGTAACCTTTCCCCTATGGAGGCCAAAATTGAGCATAGCTGCGGGAAAACACAAAAAACTGGAATCTCGCGGAACAATTACGAGCAGTCGAGTCCTTCGCTATACTCAATTTTCGCAAGGCGACGCTCAATTACCACCTTCAGAAATATGTCACAACACGTTTCGAACATTGACAAATGTTTACAATCACGGCCTCTGATTCCCAGTTCATTCCAAATTCCATTGTCAAGATACACATCCTTCGGAATATAACCGAGCCGTGTTTCATGAAAGCGACAATTGTTCAACAAAGAATGTATTTATCAGCCAATAAAACGTCACAACCCGTAAGCAAGTGCATAATCGTATATTTAAAGGGACAGTAAACCGCACCAGGATCAAAATTATTTCAAACCGCGCGCGCTACTATGTAGCCGCCTTTTCCCAATACACCACGTATTTTGCCGTTC